>JAPKLW010000040.1:594822-679952 GCA_026898455.1 Plectranthus barbatus
ACTAATTAATAATCTAGGATTTAATTGTCTGACCAAGGAATTTAATCCACAAAAATCTCCATTTTCCACATTGCTGAGTTGATTGATATTGCATGTTGGTGATTAGATTATCTGCCCTAGGATCTGTGCTTTTCTTAACTGTTTTAAAAACCCTTTAATTTCTTGCACTTGTTATCTTTAATTTCCAAACAAATACCCCTTTTCAAATTTCCTCAAACATCTATGTTCTAAGAATTATAGCTAGCACTTTAGATTTTTCGTAGCACAGTCCCTGTGGGATCGACCACCTACGGGTGTAAAAATTATTATTTGCTCATTGTTTCTGCAGTTATCAATGTTCAACATTACAATATTCAATTTGAAACCAAACATTACAAGAGATAGGTTTGAATGAATTCTTCCCCTAAATTGAGCACTTTGATCTTGATCTACCAACTTTGATCTTCAATTCCTCTCCAAGGATGGTGGATTAGCTCTTGCTCCTCTTGGATTAGGATGGAGTAGGATTGAGAGATGGAATTTTGGGTGAATTCTAGCTTGGCGTAATGAAAAATGGCCAAAAGTTCTTCTAAAACTCGAGAATCCCCCTTTTATAGACGAGCAAACAGAGCCTCGGATCGCCCGGGCCGAATTTGGCTCGCCCGAGATAGCTGAAAAACCGTAAAAACCGCCAAAACCCGATCTGGCTCAGCTGAGCCTGGTTTGGCTCGGCCGAGCGAATCCTCTGAAATGCCTAGCTCGGTCAAGCATGGCAGGGTCGGCCGAGCCAGGCCTCTATCCGTCAAGGCTCGGTCGAGCCTGACCTGGCTCGGCCGGGCGAACTCTCTGAAACCCGCTTTCTTCCTTCCTTTTTCTCTGCTCGGTCGATCCAACTTCCTTTTGACCCTCGGCTCGGGCAATTTTCCTCCAAAATTAAGCCAAAAACATTGCTTTATGCTCTAAACCTAACCTACAACATCCGAAACACAAAAAACAAGAAAACACAACAAAACGAATACAAATACATATGATATGGGAGTAAAATGGACACAAACATGCACACTCACACATCGAAATATAGGTCATTTTACGCACATATCAACTTTATTCTTTTAAGCTCTACGGTGGACGCCAAATTGTTGTGGGTAGAAATCAATTGATTGAAAAAAAGCTAAAAGGGAAAATATAAATGGAAAGCATGACAATAAATGAGCCTTGTGATGTAACATTTTATTGTTAGGAGCCTTAGTGCTTTGATTACAAGACCTGAGAGCAATAATTGCACGAAGATTGTAATTACATATATTTGACCGTGAAACTTCTTGAAACAGACACATTATCTCGAGACAATTACATCCAATGGATTAGCTGGAGGCACCAGTTCACATTAAGCGGTGTCCCAAAATGGTACAACACTAAAGATGAGTTGAAGGTAACTTTGGGAAAACTCATTGCTTCATAGAACTGAAATGGTGTAGGTCCCAAAATCAGAGTGCAAAACTGTGCAGCGAAAGGTTTGAATATGCAGCGGAAGTAAAGAAAGCCAGTTGCACTGGTTCAAATTAAAAAGAGTATGGTTAGTTTTGTGTGTAGAAGAATCAAGCTTAGGTATGTTCTGGTTAAGTCAGTTTCACAGCATATACATTTCAATACTTGGACAAGTATTGAAGGTTTCGAAAGTCAATTTGTGAAATAGAAAAATAGAGCAAGAATATAAGTAAAGTAGTAAAGAACACACAAGATTTATAGTGGTTCAGATCTCAATATTGTACACCCACTCTTCAGACCTAAGGTCCGGATAATTCACTAAGTAAATACAAACCTCCTTACGATCTATACACAGCCCATCGGTGCCTCTGTCCTTCTGTCAGCTATCACACTCTCATAAGGACGCAGACTTAGTCTTCAGGTTGAAGTGAGGACGGCACCCCGAAGCTTTCTTACCGGTGGTTGGATGTTTACTGTTCTTCCTAGAACTCATGTGGTAAGCATACGCCCGTGAGTATCAGAATCCCAAACTAGGAAACTGACTGTTACGAATATATCTTGGAAAGATGTATTCACCATAGAAGAGCTTCAACTTGAGAGCTTCAGCCTCGTGCTAGAAGAAGTTAGCACAGTGTATAACTTGAGTCAAAGACTCAAGTCTCGTGTTAGAAAACACAGAAACTCAGAGAGTTTAGCAAAGAGATGGCCTAGCAGAATGCCTTTTACCGTGTGAAGACTTTCAGATTTCGTAACCATTTAAGGTTGAAGGGAAGACCTTTATATAGAGGAGATCCCCCGAAATTTTGAATTTATGCCTTTTAGACACATAAATCTAGACGTTAGACTCATGGATTATATTGTCCAATCGTAGCCCATGTTGTAGGTCTCCTTTCTGCTCTGCTGCCTCAGTGTACTATACACTAACTTTATGTCAGACTAATTTTCAGCCCGAGGGATCCAAGTTTGGATAACCTTATACTGACTTGCACTTGGGCATATAAATGCCTAAGTCTGACTGAGCTTCGATATCTTTCGAATAGCTCAAGCTTTAAAGGTAGAGACTCTTATACTGACTTTCCAAGTACAGTACAACTTAGCCCTCATACTGACTTCCCAAGGTCAATATGGTAGACCCTCATACTGACTGTCCACAGTCAGTATGGAAAACACCCTCATACTGATTTCTCCTAATCAGTATGTAAAACCCTCATACTGACTTCTCCTAGTCAGTACTGGGAAACCCTCATACTGACTTCTCCTGATCAGTATGGATGAACCTTACACTGAGTGCTCCAACTCAGTTTCGGTCAAGGCTATACTTGGTGAAAACCAAGTTTCAAGGCGTGCATGTAGTCAGTTATCGAGCATTCTCCTTTGCTCGGTCTTTAGCCTAAGTTCTATTACAACTCGATCGATCTTATACAAGGATTGCAGTTTAGAACTCTAGATACTGAAAAACTGACTAAGATGACTTACAATCTTTGACCCGCCAAAATACAAAAAGTAAGGAAATATTTCCTAACAAATTTGAGGATCCAAATATCTCTGTTCCAAGTCTTGACAACTTTCATGAAACAGAAAAACTGATGAATGATTCTGGCCCCTTTAAACAAAAAAACAACACAAACACCATATAATTTGGAAGTTAAATTGACATGCTACCTGGCTCACGAGTGGAGAAGAATTTTAACAAGTCAACTAGAATTTAGTAGTACAACACACAAAAATACTCGACCCAATTTCGCAGCAAGAATCAATCGTACAAAATTTTCAAATGTATTGAGCTTTAAGGGGACTGGCAATGAATTCGTCGGTGATAAGCCCTTCAGCCGAAATGAGTCTGCACTCGTTACACCCAGATTGGCAGATTGGCATTCTGCAAGGATTTCAACACCCGAATAAACAAGATGGCTGGGAGAAGAGAGATCATCGCCAGCAGCGGGCGGGCGGATAACGTGACGGCGTGCCCTAATTTTTTTTAAAAAAATTTCTGCTATGGCTGGGAGAAGAGAGATCATCGCCGACGAGTGGGAGAAGAGAGAGCAAAAACGAACGATGAAAAATAAACAAGATGAAATAAAAATTTGGACGATTTGATACGATATAGAAACAAAAAATAAAAAGATATTAGAAATCTTATAAAAAGCAAAAATATGGGGATTTCCAAAACTAACAGTTTTAATATAATATGTGTTACCAAGATTACCCTTTACTAAATATAAAAATAATTAAAAAAATGACACGTGGCACATTATGAGGCATCCAAAATATAAGATGTATGACTGGATATATGATCATTGTTCATTCAGGACATATAGTTCAGATTTGAACACAACTCTCTCTCTCTCTCTCTATATATATATATATATATAAGGATGCATTATATGGTTACCCATCTCTCCTATGTTATATGAGGCCAAAATCCAGCCATTAGATTCAAAATTGGACGATCTTGATTTAATTTGAAAATAGAAAAATTCGGTGCATTATCTAATGGAACATACTACATTATCTGGGTATAATAGTAATTTTTATATTAAGGGCTTTGTAACTAACGTGAAACATGTAACACATCCTCATTTTCTCTCTCCTCTAGAAATCTTATAAAACTTTAAATAATCATAACTCACTCAATTTATATAATTTTTTTACATGTTATATATCAAATTAAAGATAATTTAATTATCTTTCAAACGCAATCCCTATTACATATATTTCGAATAAGATAATCGCTTTAAAACTAAACAATGTAATGACTAAAACTAAATGATGTACTATAATACAGAGAATAATGTAATGACATATTATATTTATCTTATTTCGATGTAGTTCATAGAAAATATTGGGGATAATCTTAATTTCACAATTGCGGTTGCATTTTATAGATAAAAAAGGTGTCTAAGTAGTACATTACGTGTCGCTTGTGTATTATGTATCGCTTTAGTGGTACATTATGTGTCGCTTGAGTGGTACATTATGTGTCGCTTGAGTGGTACATTATGTGTAGTCTGTGTGTTACATTATCCATGTCTGTTTCTCTGCAGTTGCATGATTAAAAAACAGAACACAGTTCATTAAATAGATAAAACATTGTCGGAGTGGTACATTATGTGTCGCCTTCGTGGTACATTATTTATCGCATGTGTATTACATTATGTCTGTAACAACAGCGCAAAAATAAAAATGGATCGCAACAAAATATAATGGAGTGCATTATATAGATAAAACGGGATCTAAGTAGTGCATTATGTGTCGTATGTGTATTACATTATTCATGCCTGTAACAACAGTGCAAAAACGGGCAACAAAAATGGATTGCAACAAAAACATAACCCAATGCATTATGTAGATAAAAAAAAAGTGGCCTGAGTGGTACATTATGTGTCCCTTGAGTGGTACATTATGTGTCGCTTGTGTATTACATTATCCATGTTTGTAACTGTGAAGATAAAAAAGTTGTTCCAGAAATTAAAAAAACTGCACACTGCTCTAGAACTGATTCGACAAACTGCTGTGAAACTGTCGACGAACCACCATGGTTAACAACCAACGATTGCGACGCAGCGAACTATCGTGAATGCGGACGAACAAATCGTAGATAACAATCAAAATTTGCGATGACGATGAACACCCGTTAATGTAGACGAACAAACTGTGGACAATAACAGATGAATTAGATGACGACGAACAACAACGAATAATTCCCGTGCAGGCGAAGCACCGCGATGAACCCAAACATGCAGACGAAGAAAAAAAAGCAACCCAAAAGAATTAATTAATTTTCACCAACACTGAGAAGAGGGAACACGAGAGGAGAGAAAGAGTAGGAGAAGAGAGAGAGAAAAGAAAGTAGGAGATGAGAGAGAGAAGAAAGAGACTGCGTGAATTTTTTTTTTTTTTTTTTTTTAAATATTTTTAACATTAATTTAAACACACACACCCTACATGTCCCCATGGAAGCTCGAACCCATGACCTCTTGATCATAGGTAGAGTGCTTTAACCACTGCACCCCGAACAAGGGACAGACTGCGTGAATTTGATGAGTAGGAGAGGAGAGGAGAGGAGAGAGAGAGAAGAGAGAGAGAAAAGAAAGTAGGAGAGGAGAGAGAGAAGAAAGAGAGTGTGAGAATTTGACGTGAGTTGGATAATTTGGAAAAATAATATTAATTTATTCCTAGATAATGACAAAATTAACCTTAAGAAATAATTATATAATAAATAATAAGTCAAAGTCAACATTTTAAAATTTAATCTGGGCCACATATTTAAGAAAATAAAAGGTTAAGATTTGACCTCATATAACATGTGGGAAGTTGGTAACATATGATCACATCTATTTATATATATATATATATATATATATATTTATTTGTGTACGGATTTTGAACATTGATTTTCCTTTAAAGGTGATGCCATTTTATAGTACCATCATGTTAGATAGTGCTAGTGATTATTTTATATTTATCGTAAGATACACATTCAAAACTAAATATTTAGTGACTTAAAAAAATATCAAAACCATTGAGTTGTTCTAGCAACTTTTTATTTTTCATTATATAGATCAATTAATCCACACTGATTTTCTACCTTAAAAAAATCCATCATGATTTTAGATATTGTTTAATACTTTCAATAATAGAAGTTAATTTATTTTAAAACAGCAATGCTCATCGATAATTGCTGACAGCTTCTTGTTTTTCAGAATTCTTATTCAATTAACGACTTCAAATGTTCTCATTATTTACTTTTCGAGAAAAATATTGCCATTATTATAGGAAATTAATTGCAAACGTAATTAAATTATATTTCTGGTCATAACAAAATAATAAGGAAAAAAAATAAAGAAGCCTAATATATTATATATATTTGGTGTTGCAATGTTACATAGGTGTGAGGATCATCTATGAGAGGTAGCGGCTATGGCTGCTTCTATCTTTAATCTTAAAATCTCCTTCTCTTCTTCACCCTGCTTATCAAATACACACCATAATTAACACTTCACTATTTTATCATTCAAAATTATGCAAACCTTAAAAGATCAAAGATTTAAATAGTCACTAAGAAGTTTCCGAAACAGGACCTAATCAAACAAGTGTTATGTACTCAAGTTTGACTAGTTTATTACTGAGTCGACCTTCAAATCTTATTATTGAATATTTTAAAGCCCATGAATTTTGATATGAACTTTATTTGAGCTTTAACAAACTTTTTAAATTTAAACTTGCTTTTGAATTCCCTTATTTCCTATAAACTTAGATTATTTTATTCACACCAAAAACTATTTTATTAAGATTTATTCTTTAATTATAACGAATAAATTTTATCATAGCATTACTTTCCTTATTACTAGTCAAAGTATAACAAAATAACAAGCTTGATCAGAATTTTATAGAATAGGGTTTGAATAATTCGCATGCGACTTAGCTCATTTGCAAGTTACAATTCTATTTTTAAAACAAAAAAATAATATTTTTTCTTCGATGCTAATATCTAAAAAAATTAGACCCACAACAATAATATTTTATCAATTCGCATTAATGTATTTTTGGTGTTAGCTTAAACAGGAAAACATTAATACATATTAAAATATTTCATACATTAAGAACAAGAAAGAAAGCTAATTGTCTCCAAATATATAAATATAACTTTCTCGTCCCTTCGCTCGGGGTGTAGTGGTTAAAGCACCTTGCCTGTGATTGAAAGGTCACAGGTTCGAGCTCCCAGGGGGACATTTGGGTGTGTGAGTTTAAGATTAATGTACACTTATTCAAAAAAAAAAAATATATATATATATATATATATATATATATATATATATAATTTTCTCGATTAAAAAAAAAGGAAAGAGAAGACGTGATGCCACATACAACCCGTTGACGATTAAATTGTATATTCGGCTTAATTTAATCCTTAATTTCCATTAATTAGGCCGGCAAAACTCCTTTTAACATCATTTATAAGGTTATTTTAAGGGTAAATATTTTTATTTTCCAAAAAATGCAAACTTTGAATAATATTTATATAGTATCTTTAAAATATGAAAAACTGATACTATGAGTATCAACATATTGAAAAGCAAAAATTAATGGATGAATTTTTAATTCGCAATTTTAATGACAATCCATGTATTCTTCCAACCTTCCTGTCATTTTTTAAGGCACCAGTTTTTAAATTATTAAAAAAAATGCAATTTGTTATTCTGAAAACCTCATATACTAATTAATGATATAATCTTACACTATTCAGTCATATGATGCTTGCTTCCACACACAATCTCTGTCTAAAAAACATATGTGTGAGAGAGAGAGAGTACCTCAAGAAAGAGAGTGTTGAATAATCTGCCTGAGAAAGCATTGATAGAGCAAGTAATGATTTTGAGGTTTAAAGATTCAAAGGCTTCACATAATCTTATCATTGTGTCTCTTCTTTTGCTGCAAGCCAAACTCACCACCACCACTCTCTCCCCCATTTCCGATACCCTAAACTGCATTTCCATATATATTGTTATTCGCTATATATATATATATTTTTAATAATTAATTAATCTTATTCAAGAAAATATTATACCTCAAGGACCTCAACTGGGGCTGGCTTCTCCATTTTACTTCTTTTTGGCTTAGAAAAAAAAGTTGGGTCCAAATCATTGTTTGCTTCCAAGTTGGAGATTTCAGCTTCAATTCTCTTTTCCTCATCTTGCAGAGATTTGATGTATTCAATCGCATCTCTAATAATGGATGCCTTGTCCATCTGCATCATCATCATCACCATCGTCATCGTTTGATTAAAAAATTCAATCTAGGTAAGAAAATTTAATAAGTTAGTAGTGGAGGGTCACTTTATTACATATTAATTTATTACAATATTGCATTACCTTTGTAATGTTTGGGACCACCGATCTTAGCGCATACAGCCTCTCATTCAGCTTCTTCCTCCTATTCCTCTCCGATATTATGTTCTTCGACGCCGACGGCGACTGCACGCCGTCCGGTGAGCTCGAGTCGTAGTACCCCGATATCGCCCCATCGAAATAACTGCACCGGAAACTTTCACCCGATCAAGACTTTGAATATGAATTTGATAATAATTAAATATCAAACACGAACACGATAACCTACCTGTCGAGGTCATCGTTTTGGAGGAACATGTTGGAATCCCAATACTTGGAGACATCATCATCCATGGTTGTTCCCATGGGAGAAAATTGATGTGGGCTTTGCTAGATTTTCACATTATGTGTGGGGGCGTTTTATAATGCGTGATCACGTGGTTTAACTGTTGTTAATTTTATGGAGTTGGTTGGCCTACTCAAAAATTAAACTTTAAATATTGGACGGTGCGAATGCCTCATGATTTATTTTGTTTAATATTAATAGACTATTTTATGATTAGTGTCAGAAACATTATTCTATTTAAAATAATTTAAATCAATGATTCTGAGCTATCCCTCAGACAGCATGGAATCACCATAGCCCCATTAATTTCCGGCTCTACTAAAAATCAATTTAGTTTTGTTATTTTTTAAATGTAATATTGTCATCCAGAAAAAGATATTATTAATTTAAGATCCGTAAGATGAATTTTCAATTTAAAATATGAAAAATTAAAAATCTTTCAATTAGGACCGAATATTGAGATCTTGGATAAAAATTTAAAAATTTTCAGTTTCTAAATTGAGGATTTTCTATATTTTTTAAGTCTTAAATTTAAAACTCATCTTTCATGTCCATAGTTAAATTATCTTTTGCTTAATAAATTGATAATACACATTTTCATTACTTATACTTTCTGACTTTGTTTGAATACAGAGCAAGTGGGAATCCATCTCTTCATATATGGAATATTATTCATTGTGTGAATGCTTTGAAGAGATAATTTTTCCTAAATAATTAATAAAGAGCTGTTTCTATTTACATGCCCTATATATAGGGGTGTAATCGAATCGAATCGAGTCAAGTAGTGTCGTGCTCAAGTTTGACTCGTTTAGTTTTGAGTCGAACTTCGAACTTTTTTACCGAATACTTTGATGTTCACGAACTTTATCGAACTTTAATCGAGCCTAAACGAACTTTCTAAATTTAGAATATATTTTAGATTTTCATTATTATTTTGAAGAAAAAGTTATATATTCCAAAATTAATATTATATTCATGTTCAAATTCTTAAAATTTTCATTATTAGAAAGATTTATCATTATTGTTACTCTTAAATCATGAAAATATTATTTTTATAAATGTAATTATTTTATATTTTTTACTAATTTTAGCTAACGAGCCTGCTCACGAGCTCACGAGTTGAATACTATGATGCTCAAGTTTGGTTAGTTTAATAAACGAGCTTTATTAAACGAACTCGAACGAGCTTTTATCGAGCCGAGATCCGAGTAGCTCACGAACAGTTTGGTTCATTTACACCCCTACCTATATATGTGTGTGTTATCAAGAAAAAACACGTAATAATAATAATAATAATAATAATAATAATAATAATAATAATAATAATAATAATAATAATAATAGGGTTTTCCGCAAATGTAAAATTCTTCATTGATGAATATAAATAGATAACAAAAAAAATCTGAAAATATCTAAAAGATATGAATGTGTAGAAAACCCTAGATACAAGAGTATCTAACTCTATCGAATCAAATATTCTATTTTCCCCCTCAAGCGAAGGCGTTGGAACTGCATTGAGTCTGAGCTTGCTTCGAAAGAATTCAAACAGTGGTCGAGGTAGAGCTTTAGTAAAGATGTCAGCGAGTTGCAGGTCCATAGGAATGAACTCAGTGATAAGCTTTCCATCTTGGATGGTTCACGCACGAAATGATAGTCAATATCAATGTGTTTGGCCCTCTTATGCGCAATCGGGTTTTGAGTAAGTAAAAATGGAGCTTTTGTTGTCACAAAACAAGTGAGATGGACGAAAAAGAGATACACGCAGTTCACAAAGAAGCGAAGTAATCTGGACAACTTCAGAAGCAATATTTGCCATAACACGGTATTCAGACTCGCAACTGGAGCGAGAAATAGTAGGTTGCTTCTTCGCGCTCCAAGAAACCAAATTTCCGGCTAAGAAAATAACATAAACATAAGTAGAACGACGAGTGTCAACACAATGAGCTTAATCGTCATCAAAATCGGCAACCAAATCGCAAGAGGACTGTTGAGAGAATAGAAGGCCGTGAGAAAGAGTACCTTTGGCGTACCACAACACTCGTTTAACCGCTTGAAAGTGTTCAACCGTAGGATCCTTAAGGAACTGACTGGCAAGGTTCACAACAAATGCAATGTCAGGACGGGTAATGGTAAGGTACTCAAGAGCACCTACAATGGAGCGATAGTGTGTAACATTATCGAAGGCGTCACCAAATTGAGGAAGAACAAGGCCAACCGGTAAAGGAGTGGCAACTGGACGAGCATCAATTAAGTCCGTACGCTAGAGGATATCACGAGCATATTTAGCTTGGGAAAGTAATAAACCATCGTTCGTGTAAGTGACTTCCAGGCCTAAAAAATAACTACGTCTACCCATATCTTTGATAGCAAATTCAGTGTCCATTCGAGTGATGAAGGCCGAAATATAAGATGTGTTGTTACCAGTGAGTATGATGTTGTCGACATAAACAAGAAGATAAAGTAGAGTAGCCTCACGATAAAAAATAAATAAGGAAGTGTCGGCCTTGCTGCATTGGAAGACCGAGGATACGAAGAATGAACTTAGCCACTGAAACCAAGTACGCGGAGATTGCTTGAGACTATAGAGTGCTTTCTTGGGCCGACAAACATGACTAGGATAACAAGAGTTGACAATGCCAGGAGGCCGAGCCATATACAATGAAACCTGAAGAACACCATTAAAGAAAGCACTTTTAACATCAAGTTGATAGAGGGGCCATCCGTGTGTGACTGCGAGCGAGACCATAATGTGTACAATGGCAACTTTGACAACGGGACTAAACGTGTGCAAGAAATCAAGTCCAGGAATATGTAAGATACCTTGAGCGAAAAGACGTGCCTTATGTCGCTCAATGGAGCCATCCTAGCGAAACATAGTTCGGAAAACCCATTTTGAGCCTACAATATTGGAATTAGAAGGCCGGGGAACAAGATCCCAAGTATTATTTTTTCGTAAGGCATCCATTTCTTCTGTCACAGAAGCAAGCCAAAGGGGATTCTTCGCAGCGGACTTGAATCTTTTTGGCTCGGTGGAAGTAATAGGGGCATCATGGAGACTTGTCGATGCATAATTAACAAGGTGGTGGGGCTTAAAAATTCCAGCATGAGCGCGCGTAATCATGTGATGCCCGGGAGGAGCAGGTGGAGGTTCCTACGGCATGATGGGAGTAGCAGGCTGTGCTGAACCATTAGCAGGAGGAGTGGCAACATGATCATCAACACAAATAGAACACGGTCGAGAGAACCTTGAGGATGGTGCAACTGAGATCGGCTGAGACTCCAGAGTAGAGCGAGAGGGTGTGGGCGAGGCATGCACCGCGTGCGGTTCAAGGAAGGTGGAAATGTCAAGCTTGGCGAGGGGTAACATAGGTGAAGAAGTCATTATAGGAAGTTGCAACTCTTCAAAGTGAGCATGCCGCGTAACATAAATACACGAAGTAGAAGGATCATGACAGTGTTAGCTATTTTGTTGAGAAAAGAAGCCGATAAATATGCAAGGAATGTCGCGATGAGAGAACTTATTTGATGCATAATCACGTAAACAAGGATATAACCGACAACCAAACGGATGAAAATGTGCAAAATTCAGAGATGTGCCAAAAAGAGTCTCAAACGGCGTTATGATAAGCTCATATTTGTACTCACTTATCCATATTTTTCTCCTTTATTTTAGTGCAATTAAGATTAGTTATTAGTTATTTTCTTGCATGCGTGTGTTTTGGAGGATGTTATGCTCCCAATGGTGAGATTTTACAGGTTCTCAGGCTAAAAAGAGGTCAAATGGTGAAAAGAGTCGTAAGGACAAAGTTGCTGATTCGATTAACACACGGGAAGTTGACCGATGAGGAAGACAAGCCAAAAACCCGAAGCTCAACCTCTGTGTCGATCGACACAGAGGTTGGATGTCGATCGAAGGAAGCCGCAAAAGAAGGGCTCGACATATGTGTTGCATGTCGATCGACACACATCGTGTCGATCGACACGAAGGCCAAACAAGGGTGAATTGACAAGGATGATTGATGGATTCGATGCATTGCATGTGTGTCGATCGACAGGCTCTCTATCGATTGACACATAAGTCGGAGAAGGGAATTTCACCAAGTTTGGTTATTTTTGATATTTTAGCCCAATACCTTGTATAGATGTTTTCACTCCTCTATAAATACCATACTCTAAGGGCTAGAAAATTATCATTGTTTTATCATTACAACACCTATAATTTTATTGCATTAGAGTTTTTCCAAGACATTGAAGGTTCTTATTCATTGTGTAAGGTATTTTATTACTTTAATAATATGTGTTCTTTGTTTCTAAGCATGATTTGTGGCTAGAAACCCTAACAGGTTATAGGGTTTTAATAATCTTTTCTGATACATGTGTGAATGACTCAACTCAATAGCATGGTTTAATTCTTGGTTTTTATTCATTCAAATCTAAAATTTATGAAAGATCGAGAGATGGAATTAATCTAGGTTTGTAGTTATTAATTGAAGGACCGAGAGGTGAAAATTAGTAATACGAAAAGAGAATTGGATGCAATTGTCTTCTATCTCAAAAAGAAGATTCCAACTGTAGGATTAAAATTAGATAATTATCGAGATTGATTGATGTTGTGTTCTTGAGACCGAGAGGAGATGGTCACACATTAGTAATTTAGGGTTTAACTGCCAAACACATAATTTTACTCACTTGTATCAGATTTATTCCCCATTGCTGAGTTGATGAATTGTGCATGTTGATGATTTGATTATCTGCCCTGGAATCTATATCTTTAAATTCTATTTTCAAAACCCTTTATTTTTCTGCATTGTCTTCTTTAAATTCCAAACCAAAACCGTTTTTTCAATCTACTCAAACAACTGTGGTTTGAAAACTTTGGCTACTACATAGGATAGTGTCGTTATACAGTCTCCGTGGGTTCGACAACCTTAGGATTTATAAATTTATTTACATCACTATTTTATAATTAATCTGTTCAAAATAGCAGTGATCAAATTGACACCGTTGCGGGGGACTGTTAGATTCTATTTTATTACTAGTTTATTTTTGAATATGTAGGATTGAGTTTTTATTTTTCTTTGAATTTTTCTTTGAATTCTGTTTGTGTCCTCTGTTTCGGTTGACACACACTGTGTCGGTCAACATAGTTGTGGCACCCGTGTTGATCGATAGGGCCCCTGTCAGTCAACACAGAGGCTGATTTTCTGCAGTGTCTTTTGTTCTCAGGTTGCATGAACACAAGGGCTCGGGGCAAACCACTCAAAGCTTTCAACCCAGAAATCAAGGCCACAGTTCGGAGGAGGAAAACCAAGGAAAAACAAATCCCAATCATTGACATGGAGTCACACCACAGTCAAAGTGAAGAGGAAGATCCCAACATGCTACCCTTGGAAGATCCCGACACACAACTAACTCAAGGGAATGCTCTGTTGTTGGTCCAAGAGGTGAACCACATGAAAGAAATCATCAAGCAGCTCATGGCGGAAAGAGAAGCAGAGAGAGCCAAGGCTGCAAGGAGAGAAAGAGAACGAGAATGTAAAAGGCGGCGCCAAGAGGACTCTGATGATGAGGATCCAAATGCCATGACAAGGAGGTACAGACTGCAATCCGGTAATGAGGGATTAGTTATTGGTATCAACGCCAATAACTTTAAACTCAAAAACGGCCTGATTCAGATGGTTCAACAAAACCAATTTGGTGGCCGAGCAGTGGAGGATCCATACACACACCTCCGAATGTTTGTGGAGGTGTGTGAGATTGTCAAGCAGAAGAGAGTGACCTAGGATGTGATTTGTCTACGCCTGTTTTCATTCTCACGTCGGGATCAGGCTAGGACTTGGTTTACATCTCTTTATTGCAGCAGCATCTGCACTTGGGCCGATCTCCGAGCAGAGTTTCTGACCGCTTTCTTTCCACCATCTGTGATCATTCAGAAAAAGATGGAGATCCTGCAGTTCCACCAAAGGATGGATGGGTCCTTGTTCGAGTTATGGAGCAGGTTCAATGAGTTGATGAGGAGTTGCCTTGGCCATAGAGTCGACAACGAGGAGCAAGCCCATATCTTCTACAGGGGGATGAATGAAAAAACCCAAGAGTTGGTGGACAATGAAGCTGGTGGTTCTTTGATGAGCAAGTCACCTAAAAAAGCCCTCAAGCTGTTCAAGAAGATGGCCTTGCATACTCACAACGGGCCAATCCGAGGAGACCTCAAGTGAAGGCTGTGAAGAAGAAGGAAAATGACACTATCAAAAAGGAGATCGAGAAGCTCAAGGGGGAGATGGAGAAACTGACATCTACGCTCGTGTCTTTGTTGCACAAGTTGATCCCGTAGCCGATGTGAACTACATGAATCGAGATGGATACCAAAATTAGTACCGACAAGGGGGATTCCAGCATTACCAACAAAGAGCTCATTCTGATTTTTCTTATGCTCAACCTAAAGGTGTCGAACTGCCTCCATCAGGATTCGATGTGCAAAATGGAGAGATCATGGAGAAGAAGAAGGAGAGCCTCAACGAGGTGTTGCAAAAGTTCATCAAAGTTTCAGACTACCGTGTGGGAAAGATTGAACAAGAAGTGGCTGGGGTCAATACCAAGGTGGACCGACTCAGAAAGCACGTGCAGATGATTGAGACTCATGTGAGTCAGATTGCCACCTCACTTGGTACGCAACACAAGCAAGGAAAGCTGCCCGACACCATCAAAGTGAACCCCAAGAACCAAAAGGAGTGCAAGGCCATCAAACTGTGGAGTGGAACTAGCTACAAGGGTCCGATGATGCCCCAAAACGAGTTTGGGGGAGATGAAGAGGAAAATCCCGCTGGAGTGCCCTCTGTTTCGACCAACACACCTGGTGTTGGTCGACAAAGAGAACAAGAAGAAGCAGGCTTGTCGAGCAATAAAAAGGAATTGATCGAAAGGATTCTGACAGGCATGTCGACCAAAACTCTGCATGTCGATTGACATAGAGGCTCGGTCGACACACATTCAGTTCAGGCGACACAGAGCACTCTCCAACTCAATAATTCAACTTCCAAAGCTGCTCCAATACCTCCGATACCCTTTCCTCAGCGGTTCCCCAAGCAGAAGGAGGATACTAAGTTTTCGAGATTTGTGGAATACTTGAAGAAGGTAAGTATCAACTTACCATTGATCGATGCCTTAAGAGAGATCCCGGGCTACATGAAGTACCTCAGCAAGCTAATGAGTGAAAAGAAATATTTTGTGGAGAATTCAACTGTGAAGCTTCATGAGCTGTGTACCATACTCCATCAGAAGAAGATTCCAATCAAGAGGAGTGATCCAGGGTGCTTCTCGATTCCAGTTGAGATTGGGGGTCGAGTTCTAAATGTTCTGTGCGACACTGGTGCCAACATCAATATGATGCCTTTCTCCATCTACAAACACCTCAACATTGGAGAGATGGGGTCGACAACATTCACACTGCAAATGACGGAGCAATCCGTGTCTCGCCCCAAAGGTATTTTAGAGGATGTTCTCATTCGTGTGGGTCATCTAATTTTTCCTGTAGATTTTGTAGTCTTGGACATGAAGGAGGATTGCAACATGCCCCTCATCTCGGGATGAGAGTTCTTGACACGAGTGTTGCCCTGATTAACTGCTGAGGTAGAGAAATCACACTATGAGCTAATGATGAGAAGATCACTTTTGTGCTCGACAAAAACCGGCAACAATCTGAATGCAACCGGATCATCTCCATCAAGGATTCTGAGGACGAAGTCGAGAAAACTGATGAGGAAAAAGAAGACCGAGTTGCCATTGAATGGGAGCGAGGGAATGGGATGGCAAAATTGCCAATTACACCATCTCACCCCGAGCTCACTGTTGTCATTCAAGACAGGCTGGTCTACATGGTTGATGCCCGAGGAAGGTGAGTCCGCACTCATCAGCCAAGGACTTGAGGAAATTGAGGTACAGTCGAGCTACGACGTTAACTAAAACACTTGTTTTGAGGTAGCCCAACCTTTATCAGCTTTATTTTCAATTTCTTTTGTTTTAGTTTTCAAATTTCATTTTTATGTTCATGTTTTCCATTGTTTATTTTCAAAAAAAATGGTGGAGGATCGACCTCTGCTTCGATCGACATGCCTGATGTCGATCGATACAGAGGTCCAAACAAAGGAAAACTTTTGACCGAACAAGTAGTCGACAGGAAGGCTCTGTGTCGATCAACACATTGCCTATCAATTGACACAGAGTGCCAGCAGCCACAAAGCTTTGTCGAATGACGCTGATTCCTCGGGTGGATAAAAATATTGATGTCTAAGATCAACTTTCAGGTACTAGTTCTTATTCTTGTTTGAGTTTCAACTTTTTCTAACTCTCCGAGTTTGAAATAAGTTTGGGGGATGTGGACAAGAATTCGAACTTCTCTTTCCCTTTTATTTTTGCTTTGTTACTTTGATTTATGTTTTATTTAAATTTTTGCCTAGAAAAAAATATGGATATATTGTGAGGAAAACTGTTGAGTTTTGAAACCTATATGAACTAAAGTGTGAGTTTGAAATCAATTGAAGATAAGTTTGATTTGATTTTAATTGTGGTTGATTGCCTATGAATGTAGAATACCGCATGATAGGATCTAATTGAAACTTACACTTGCATGATGTTTGAGTGGATTGAAATGGACTATGGAAGAAATATTTGAACCTAAGTGAAAATTTGAGCCTTATTTTCGTTTCATGTGAGATTCTCATGTGTGTTATTATTTCTCAAACACTGCCCTTTCACATATTAAATTATCCCTAGTCAGCCCCATTGTGCATAACTCTATTTTTTAAATCTTGTCTATGAGATTTGCATGGAGTTATAATGGTTTTAGTCTTGTCTATGAGATTTATGGATGATAAGGATGGTTAGATGTGTGATTTGGAAAAGAAATTTGTAAATAGTGGTGAATAAAAATGTGTGGTTTTTTAGCTCAAAAGAAATTAGAATTCTCATGAGCACTCTGAAAAAAAAAAGAGAAAAATTTGTGTGTAAACCTTTGAAAGGGTATAAGAGATTCAAAAAGAGCTTGAAAAGAAAAAGAGAGAGAGAGATAGAGAAAGAAAGAAAGAAATTGATTGTAATATTTGAGGAGAATGGTAAATGTTAATAGATGATGGTTTAGATTGGTTAAGGGTGTACAACTTGATTGGTTTTAGTCAATTGGGCATATTTCCCTACCTTTCACAAAAAGCCCACATTACAACAAAATGAAAAAGTCCTTTCTGATTCTTGAATTGTGTGCACAATTGAGCAGTGGAGATTCTAAAAATTTTGCAATCATATGGTAGAAATTTCTTTATACATGTTGTGAGTGCTTTCATTGAAAACTCAAACACTTGTGTGAAAGAGCGATACACTTCCTTATGAGTCGTCCGAAACCGCAGAAGAGGGGCTCAACATATGTGTTGCATGTCGATCAACACGCATCGTGTCGATCGACACAAAGGCCAAACAAGGGTTAATCGACAAGGATGTTTGATGGATTCGATGCATTGCATGTGTGACGATCGACAGGCTCTCTGTCGATGAACACAAAAGCCGGAGAAGGGAATTTAAGCCAGTTTGGTTATTTTTGATATTTTAGCTCAATACCTTGTATAGATGTTTTCACTCCTCTATAAATACAATACTCTTAGGGCTCGAGAATTATCATTGATTTATCATTACAACACTTAGAATTTTATTGCATTAGAGTTTTTCAAGACATGGAAGGTTTCTATTCATTGTGTAAGTTATTTTATTACTTTAATAATATGTGCTTTTTTGTTTCAAAGCATGATTTGTGGCTAGAAACCCTAACAGGTTCTAAGGTTTGGTAATCTTTTCTGATGCATGTATGAATAATTCAATTCAATAGCATGGTTCAATTCTTTGTTTTTATTCAATCTAATATAGAATTAATAAAGGATCGAGAGATGAAACTAATCTAAGTTTGTAGTTATTAATTGAAGGGCCGAGAGGTGAAAATTAGTAATACGAAGAGAAAATTGGGTGCAATTGTTTTCTTTCTAAAAAAGAAGATTCAAATTGTATGATTAAAATTAGATAATTATCGAGATTGATTGATGTTATGTTCTTGAGACCGAAAGGAGATAGTCACACATTAGTAATCTTGGTTTCAATTTCCAAACACAAAATTTTACTTATTTGAATCTGATTTATTCCCCATTGCTGAGTTGATGAATTGTGCATGTTGATGATTTGATTATCTACTCATATATACTCAAACAACTGTGGTTTGAAAAATTTGGCTAATACATAGGATAGTCTCATTATACAGTCTCTGTGGGTTCGACAACTTTAAGGTTTATAAATTTATTTGCATCACTATTCTATAATTAATCTGTTCAAAATAGCAGTGATCACGTTAATCCATGGAGAACGGAGAAGGTCATCCGATTTATAATATATTTAGCAGTATAGAAAGCCTCAACCCGCATGTTTAATGGAAGATTGGAATGAAAGAGCAATGCAAGACCTGTTTTAGTAATTTGTCGGTGTTTGAGTTTGTACGACCATTCTGCGAAAGAGTATAGGGGCATGACTTTAGATGGTGAATACCCTTGGAATTAAAGAATTCCTGAACCGCTTTGTTTGTAATCTAAGTGCCACCATCACTCTGGAAAATTTTAATTTGGCGTGAAAACTAATTTTCAACAATCGAGGTAAACGTTTGTAATGTTTGAAAGAAATTCGATTTTCTGACTAGAGGAAATAACCAAGTAAAGCGGCTGAAATCATCAATAAATATGACGTAATATCGAAAAGATGTAGAGGAGGTAACATGTGCCCCTATAAATCACAATGAACAATATCTAAGACATGTGAATACGCTTTTCATTTAAAGTGAGCGGCAAGCGATAACTTTTAGGAATTTGACAAGACGAACAATTAGACGGCTTTTGTAAACATGTGTCCTTGTCTATTAAGCAATGGAATAGAGTCATAAGAAACATGACCTAACCGACTATGCCAAAGTTCAAAAGAAGATCGTAAAACTTTAATTTTCAACTGAGAAATAAAAGCAGGTTGCACGCGCTCAAGAGTATAGAGACCAGCTACGGTGACCGCTTGCGAGGATATCCTTTGTGCGATGATTCAGAATAGCAAAAAAGCGATAAGAAAATATAACACAACCAAAAAGTCAAAGGTAAGTTTACTGACAGAGAGCAAATCTTTAGTGAGAGACGGAACCACCAGAACATCCAATAGATTAACTAAATTTAAAAGTCGAGAACAACCAATATGAGAAATATTAAGATGTGCATTATTACCAACTACGAAACAATCAGAGCTGGAGTAGGGCTGAGATGTGTCAAGATTTGCAGTGTTTGGGGTCATGTGGGAAGAGGCACCAGTATCGAGAAACTAATCAGAAGCCTGTGCAGGAGAGATCGAGCAACCAACATTAAACACCTTAGTGAGGTTCACACTAGATGAACGAGAGTAACGATTAGAGCAAGTATTTGCGTAATGGCCTTCTTGACGACATAGTTGACAGTGTGGAGGTCGGCGCTGATTATTACAGTTGTTTCCACCACGTCGTCGTGGATTGTTGTGCAAACCACTGTTGCATCAATTAGAATTACTGTGGACTGCTCGGACGATGCAGAAGGTTGTGATTGACCTAAAACTGCAACTTGAGATGGAGAGGTGTTGTCCATAGAGTCCTGAAAAAGGGAGAAGCTTTTAACCTTAGATAATAGATCTTGGAAGGACAACAATGCAGTGAGAGCCATTTGAGTGACTGAGAACGAGAAGAAAGAAGGTCCAAGTCCTCAATTAAACCAGTGAACCTTGTCAGTATCGTCGACAGACCGATCGATTGCTGCTAACTGATCACAGATGGCCTTGAATTCCCGACCATATTCTGAGATGGGTCGGGAGCCATGTTTGATGAGTAGAATATAATCATTGAGATGAAGCTCTCTTGTCTTAGATTTATTGCTGAACGAAGTGTCGAGGGTCAGCCACACCACCCGAGATGTAGAACAACCTGTGAAGTTTGTATATGCAGCAAATTTGCAGAAGATAATCAGATAAGAAAATCATTTTATTTGAATGAATACCAATCGTGTTGTTACAATAATGCTGTATATATACAGAGAATAGAAGAATCTAGATGATATAGTAACAAAAAATGTAACAGACTTCTTCAAAATATCTTCTTGGGTAGTTACGTTGCATGCTCTCCCTCTTGTGCTTCTTGAACCTTACTTGCACGTGTGCATGCTTCAGCTTTACATGCACATGTGTTGTTTGAGTTTGTTTGCTCACGCTTAAATCTCAATATCCCCCCCTCAAGCTACACTTCATATAGGTGCAGCTTGAACAACAAGACATGAAAAGTATGTACTGGTACGACCTTTGTAAAATTATCAGCTGTCTGATCTGCGAAAGAAACATGAAGAGGCTTCATCAAACCAGATTTCAAGGCATGATGAACGACATGGCAATCGATATTAATATGTTCAGTGCATTCGTGGAAGATTGGGTTTTCGGTAATATATATCGCAACTTTGCTATAATAGCAAATAGGAATGGGCAGGGTTGGTGGACAAGTGAGATCTCGTAACATATATGACAACCATTGTAATTCATGGACAGTGACCGCCATAGCTCGATATTCGGCCTCTATCGTGGAACAAGCAACAGTCGGTTGCTTCTTTGATTTCCAAGATAGAATACAATCACCAATGAAGATGCAGAAACCCGATAAAGAACGACGTGTAGTTTTACACGCACCCCAATCCGAATCACAAAAAGCACGAAATTGAAGAGTATTGGTGGAGGAATAAAAAAGTCCCCGTGAAGGAGAGGTAGAGATATACCGTAAGACATGTTGAGCAACATGCCAATGTGTTTGCTTTGGAGAATGTACGAATTGACTCAGATGCTGGACAACATAGGTAAGGTCGGGACGAGTATAATTGAGATACAAGAGTCTACCAACAAGATGGCGATACTGTTCAGGGCGATCAAGTGACGGTGATGAAGAATCGTCTTCTGCAATGAAGCAGAAACCAGGAGGAAATGGTGTAGAGACCGAGGAACAATCAAGCATGCCTGCATCTCTCAGAATATCATTGGCATATTTGGTCTGTGAAATGAAAATTCCTTCAGTAGACCTTGTAAACTCCATGCCCAAAAAATATTTGACCGGCCCGAGATCCTTGATGGTGAATAATGAATGAAGGTGATGTTTGATATCTTCAATTAGTTGTACACTGGATCCTGTGATTAGAACATCATCGACATACATAGTTAAAAGCATAAGATGGGGTGGTTTTGAATAAATGAAGAGACAAAGGTCGTGCTAAGACTGAGAGAAGCCAAATTGAATCAACTGAGAAGTGAGCTCCGAATTCCACTCTCTCGATGCTTGTTTGTTGAAAGAAAACCGTGTTATCTAAATCATTTTATTTTGCGCACTATTTAACATGTTATTATATCTGTTTATCGTGGTGTAACTGGAAGTTGGCCCACTTCCAAGTTACGAGGATTAGTTAGGAATGAATAACACACTCAATCCACTATCATCAAAGTGCACTAATCTCAGAACATACAACATCGAGATCCGATCATATAAGAATAATCGAATTACTTTCTTTTCAGGGTTTACGTACACAACCATCTCACCCGAGCTCACAAACATAAGGTAGCTAGCCTTTAACACAATTAATAAGAGTAGCTCAAGTACTATACGTACATGGTTCTTATCTCATTAATAACTCCCTGTTGATAGCAGTCAATAGAGGGCATATATAATAGCACCAAACCCTTGCATAGCAATCAGTTAAAACAAAGAATTTTCACACGTTTGAAAATAAAAACACGTTTTTCATTTTATACTGAAATAGTTCCCACCTGGTGTTAGGCTTCAATGAGTTAGATGCTTCCTCGTGTAATTGAGCTCGACCCCTTAACACTTATCCTCCTACAATGGTCACAATATAACCAATTAGGATGGACGATCTAAGACAATCATTAAATCTCAACCATCTCTAAGTAACACTTCACAACTAATCTCATAATCCAACATGCTTTCACGTTTTCATAAATCCGAATCAAACAACTTCCACATCTAAATTCATAAACCAACACATGTTTTACATTTAGCATGCTCCTACGATCATATATTGAACTTATGGATTGAAAACAACTTGAAAGGATCGAAAACTGGTTAAGAAAACTATGTGTATTCTAATCTGATGCATGTTAATTGAAATCAACTCGAATAACATGGTTTAATTCTCTGAGTTTAATTTAATAATCTAGATTTAAAGATGGATCGAGAGATGAATTTAAGTCTAGGTTTATAGTTATCAATCGAAGGACCGAGAGGTGAAGATTGTTAATAGGATGAGAGAATTAATTATATTTGTTTTATGTCTCAGAAGGAAGAAACTTGTATATGAATTAACTAGATGATTATTGAGATTAACTAAATTGGTGTTCTTGAGACCGAGAGGATAAAGTCACTGTTTAGTAATCTAGAATTTAATTGCCAGACCAGGGAATTTAATTCACTAAAATCTATTGTTTCCCCATTGTTGTGTTGATAGATATTGCATGTTGATAATTAGAATATATGCCCTAGGATTTGTGTTTTCCTTTAATTGTTTTAAAAATCCTTATTTTCTCGCATTGTCATCTTTAATTTTCAAAACAAAATCCCTTTTCCAATTTCCTCTAACTTCTATGTTCTAGGAATTATAGCTAGTACTTTGGGTAGTTTGTTGCACAGTCCCTGTGGGTTCGACCACCTTCGGGTGTAAAAAAATTTATTTGCTCGCTGATTTCTGCAGTTATCACCACCTTGGATAAATTGACGGAAGAAAGGGAGAAGGAGAAAGGGAAGGGGGTTTGCGCAAGGGGAAACCCCTTCCCATGCTGAGACTGGCTCAACTCAGCTTCATCTTGAGCATGTTCATGCTGAGTCTTCACGAGGAGGACAGGGAGATTATATTGAGTTTTCATATGATGACTCCCTGATCCAATCTCACAAAGAGGAAGAACTGAGAGATCCAACTACCCATGAAGAATTCGACTTTGCAAAAGATATGCATGGGGTGTGGAGGTACCACCCGTGGGATTTCACGACAAAGAAGCAAATCTTCAAGACCAGTCAGTTCAGTGAATATAATATTCCTCTAAGTGGGAAACCACACCCTGAAGTCTCTTCTGAAAGACTGCGACATTGGTGTCCACCCATAAGCCTAGCTGACGTTGGTGATGCCAAGCTGATCCATTGGGTGCCCTTCAAGCTCACCGTGATCACAACAGCGTTGCCCTCGATCTCAGGTGTTGAGACTCAGATCCAAACGACCTCTACTCCTACACCGACTGCTATGATGACAGAGATGCTAGCTTACTTCCAAAATCAGCTTGAGGAAATTAAAGCTAGACTTGATGAGAAGGACCGGAAGGATGCTGAAACATCTGAGTCTCTCTCCTCCATAAAATCAACTGTATCTACCCTAGTTGATATTGTTAAAAAGGGGGAAAGGGAGAGGAGAAAAGAAAAGGAGGAGAGGAAACTCAAGGAAGAAGATGAACGAAAGAGGAGAGAAACTGAAGAGAAAGAGAGGCTTCAGAGGGAAGAGGCTGAGGAGAAGAGGAGGCAGAATCAATACCGAATGCTAGCAGACTTGGTTGAAAAACTGTGTGGATCAAAGCAATCTGCATCTGATCAACCTCCTCTATGAACCTCGTGGTACTGAGTTGTCTATACTTAGTTTTTGCAGTTTCTTATTTTTTTTTCATTGTACTTGTAATTCTTCGCATATTAATGAAAAATCAGAAACTGACTTGTAGACAATTACTCATTGTCTCCCTCTCTCTCTCCCCTTCTAAGTTTTTAACCTAGCTAAACACACATCTTCTAGTGTGATCAACAAACTTACTTTTTGCTCTATTTTGATTAATCGATAAATATGTCTCCAATTCAGAGGGAATATCAAATAGAGTAGGTCAGATAAAGGACTCGTGTACTGAGTAGTGTCTTTGTAAACTCAGCTTACCATGTTTTCCTTTTCTTTTCTTACTTAGGTAAGTAGTTTTGACAATATCAAAAATGGGGAAATTGTTAGGAACTGAGTTTCAGTTCACCTCCTAATTTGATGTTTTGATATGCCAAAACTTAATTTAGTGTTAAGTTTCTAGAGTCTTTAAATGTAATCCTTGTATAGGATTGATCGAGTTGTAATAGACTAGAAACTTAGATGCGGAAGATCGAGCAGAGACCGAGTCTCAATGAGGAAATTGTTAAAATTCAAGAAGATCGAGCTCGAGATGTCAAGAACCAAGTTTCTGTGCTTGATGAGAAGATCCAAAGAAACTAGAAGTTTTGAAGAATTATTCCTTTCAGTGCATCTGTTTAAAAGAACGAGGCTGAAGCTTTAAGTTGAAGCTATTCTCTTGGTGAATATAACTTTCATAAGTTATATTCATAGCAGTAAGTATCTTACTCTGGGATATTGATTATCACGGGCCTAGACAACCAATGAGTTCTGGGAAGAACGTAAAAACATCCAACTTTCCAGGAAGAAGGTTGTGGGGTACGTCCTCACTTCAACCTGAAGAAGGAGTAAGCTTACAAGGAGTTTCTAGGCGAGTGACAACAGTAGACCGAAGGACGGAGGATTCCGACGGGCTGTCCATAGATCATGAGAAGGCTTGTATACTGAAACTTAGTGAATTCCCGATTAAGTTCGGAAGAGTGGACGTAGGACTTTGATTCTGAACCACTATAAATATCATGTCTCGTTTACTCACTTTATTTAAAGTATTCTACACCTAAGTTTTCATACTTACTTTGAAACCTTCAATACTTGTCTAAGTATTGAAGCATATAATATGAAACTTACTTAACACATTTTGAGCTTAAACTGAGTTTTGATAAACCTGAAATCTGAGACAAATCAATTTTCACAACCAAGTGCAAGAACATTAACTTCCGCTGCAAATTATTTACTCTCTGATTTCAGGACCAACATATATTAAAGTAATATGTATGATTTATTTAACAATCATAATAATTTATACTTATTTAATACTTTATCCGTCAAATAAATTCAAATTCATGCAGGTCATGACCGATTTGAATTCAAATTGTTATCATTCGGGAAATAATGACCGTCATTATTATTTAATGCCTTCATCGCTTCTGATATAGATATTAGAACCATATTTTCACGACACGATCTTAATTTATTTGTTTAACTTACTTTAAAGATACTATTCACAAAAACAACTTGTATTTAATTTATGAGCCCTCAGTAGTGTATTGTGATTTAAAAAATAATAATAATAATCACTTAACATAGAAGTTTTAAATGCATGAAATGTCAGGTTAATTTCATCATTTTTTTGGTTGTTGTTGTTTAACATATTTTAAATTGCTTAATCATATTTAATTACATGCATGGTATAATTACATACAGATTCTATATTCTTTTACAGACTGGCCAGATCTAACCTAATGAATTAATATTAAAATGCCAGAAATATTATAATTTCAATCTTTTGCTAACAGCGACACAAAGCTTTAAATCTATATGTAGTAGATTATAAATACTCTTGGTAGTTTTTTAATAAAAAATTAAGACGTGTGTTACTTATGTTATTACCATATGATATTAATTCCTTATGGCTGTTGGTATCTTCGTGTAGAGTAATCAGCATAACCTTCACGTGTTAAATTAATTGCACGTGTTGAAATGCTGAATGCTTTGTGTCGCAATCTTTTTATTATGAGAAACCTAAAATGATCATTATTTATGGAAGAGAAAAAAACTGAGTGAAAGATGATTGCAGGAACAAAAAAAAATATATCTGATATGCATATGGATTATATTGAGGATAAAAATAAATTATATATTTATCAAAAATAAATTTTAATTTAGATTGTTTGCATTAATGATTGGTATAAAAATAATGAGTTACTAAAAAAATAGTCTCTAAGAATATATATATATATATATATATATATATATATATATATATATATATAATTATGACCATATAATAATAGACTTTCCCATGTTAAATAAAAATGAATATGGTGCGTTTATTTTTGTAAATGGACGGATCAGATTAGATCAGCTCCTTTAATTAATTTGCGCTAGATTTTTAATAAAAAGGTAAGATAGTAATTGTCGTTTTAATTTTGGTAACTGTCCTAAGCTAGCCGGATTCGTAGAAATCATAACAGATTTTCCCATATCTGAACGCGGGCTGAAGATTTGAAGAGGATCGCGATTGCTCCTTTAAATTTTCGTTGTTCTTCTTCTTCGATTATAGTTCGTTTCTCTTGTTTTGTGTTTTTGGCTGAGAGCGAGACAAAATATGATGACTGGCGAGGAGCAAGGTATGAAAATTGAAGTATTTTTTGTTCGTTTGTTCTTGGTTATAATCATGATTTGATTTCGTCGATTGTTTAAGATTTTGCGATAAATCTGCTTATTATTTTGTGTTTCTCTTCTTTAGCTATGAACTAACTTCATTAGACTTGGATTGTGGATCCTGTTTTGACTTAGGCTTTGAAGTTTGTTGAATATTATAAAGAGTCTGAATCCTTATTCACGTGAGGCTGTTCTTATTTGTTCTGTTTTTATAGTTTTATTTGATTTTATGCATACATTTTTTTAAAAATATGATGTTTTATTGTCTGTTGTTTGTTGTATTTGTATTGTTATACATAATTGAAATATTGCATTTTTTTAGCGTGTGTATTGCATTATTATAACTTGTAATCAGCATTAATGTTTTACTTGTTTCAGATAAGTTCATTCCTGTTTGTGATGAATCTTTGAAACCGGGAAAAGGAAAATGCTTTGCCAAATTGGATGAAGCTGTTGAATTTTACAGGAGTTATGCACGTGTTTCTTGTTTTGATATTCGATTGTCAAGTGCAACAAAGATTGATGATGTAGTTATTTGGCGATATGTGGTATGTAGTTGGCAAGGTGAGAAGTATGGTGGTGAAGGTGGTAAGAGAGATTTAGGTGAAGCATCTAGTAGTAAAAAATGGCGTGTTTCTATGAGATGTGGATGTGATCCTAAGTTTGTTTTTAAATATGAATCTACTTTTGGATATGTGGTTTATAGTTTTATTGAGGAGCATAATCACGAGTCGGTGGAGGAGCAAGATAAACTTTTTATGAAGGTAAACCGTAATCTTGATATAATACATCAGAGATTTATTTTAGATTGTGCTAAAGCTAGCATTGGACCAACACATTCATATAAATTACTATCTGAGTTGCTTGGGGGACATGTTGGTGTTGGCTGTTCAATTATGGAAGTGCGAAATTTTTCTCGAGATATGAGGGCTTTTGTGGATGGCTCTGATGCTCAGATGCTTTTGAATGAGATGCAAAGGAAAAAAGATGCTTGTGAAGGATTTGTTTATGAATATGAGACTGACTCTGAGGAGAAACTGAAAAGGTTATTTTGATGTGATCCTATTTCAAGAAGGAATTATCACATGTTTGGTGATGTTGTTGCTTTTGATACAACTTATTCTACGAACAAGTAAGTTTCTTTCTGTTTATATTACATTTTATATAGCATTTTTAATTGTTTTTTTGTGTATATTTGTTTGTAAGTGTTACTGCATTTATTTTATAAGCAGTATAAGTGTTAGTTTGTGTATTAATTGAATATTTATGGCGCATCTTTCATATATATTATAATGCATTTTCTATCATTTATAAATGCATTGATGCTGGTATATTATTTATGCATTTTCTTTGAAGTGTTAAAGCATTTAATTTGTAGGCAGTATAATTGTTTGTTTCGTGCATTAAAATAATGTATACGGTACATTTTTTATATTATATATATGCATTAATTTACATTGTGTAATGCATTTTTTCTTATATATATATATGCACCAATGCTATGTATTCTGTTTTATAGGTATTGTATGATTTTTGCTCCATTTACTAGTAAAGATAATCATGGAATGCCTGTTTCTTTTACTGCTGGTTTATTGTCAAATGAAAATGCTACGTCGTTTTCTTGGTTATTTGAAAAATTTGTTGATTGTATGGGAATAGCACCAAATTTGATTATTACTGATCAAGATTTGGGAATGAAGGTGGCTGTGGAACGAGTTTTGGTCAATACTCGTCATCGTTGGTGTATGTGGCACATCATGTTGAAACTTGCAAATAAGGTTTCAAAAGCACTTCATTCTAATGAGTTATTTAAGAAAAGTCTGAAAGATTGTGTGTGGTCAGAACTGAATGAACCTGATGTGTTTGAAAAATCATGGGCTGGTATAATGAAGAAATTTGGTTTGGTTGATAATCCATGGTTTAAGACAATATTTGAGAGTAGATATTATTGGGTACCAACATTTTTTAGAGATTTTGGAATGAGTGGATTGGTTCGAACAACATCTATTTCAGAGAGTGAGAATCATTTTTTCAAATGTTATACTAGATCTCGATTTAATTTGATGCAGTTTTGGATGCATTATAATAATGTGCTTGATGCTCAAAGACACCGTCATGCCAAATTGAATTATTTTGACAAGACTGGTCTTCCTATATTGTCTACAAAGCTAGCTATTGAAAAACATTCTACTAAGTTGTTTACTTCGAAGAATTTTAAACGTGTTTAGGAAGAAATTGTTGCATCTTGTTTCGATTGCACTATGTTGGAGATTATTGTTGTAGATAACACTGAAAAATACAAATTCAAATGTGAATTTGGTAATAATTTCAGTGTTATATATAATAAGGATGAAGATACTTATGTCTATTCATGCAAGATGTTTGTAAGGATGGGGATTTTGTGTCGACACATCTTTTTTGCATTGAAGAATAAAGAGCTTCAGTGTATTCCAGATAAGTATGTTTGTGGACGATGACATAAAATTGCTCAGGTTAAACCTGTACATGGCGTTTTATTGGATGATGTGGTGCAATATTCTGTTGTTGATGACAAACAGAGGATGGTGAATACGATTATGTCTTCAGTCTTTGGTTGGATTCAAAGAATAGATGGTGATATTGATAAATTGTCTAAATTTCTATCTGGGGTTGATGATGTGGGTAGTTGCATAATTGGTATAGCTTCACCATCTGCTGTTGCTGATAAAAAGAAGTTATTTGATGAATTTTATGGAGGTGCAGTTCCTGAGAAAATTGATATTCTTCCACCTAATATTGTGAAGAGTAAGGGTAGTGGTAGCCAGATTATTTCAAGAAAGGAGAAGGCAAGCAGAATGTCGAAAAAGTCGAAACGGCATTGTGCAAAATGTAAGTTATTGACTAATCATGATGCTAGGAATTTTGTAAAGAAAAACTAGAGTATTTTTGTTAGATTCAATTTTTTTAGCAATAGACATGATGTTTACATTTTTCGTACATTTGGTATGCATTTTTTAATAAACTGCACTTTAAATAATTAGATTATTTTTTGAGTTTATATTTTTTTATGTTTCTAATGTCTGTTTGATATATTTTTGTATATTTTGTAATGGTTTAAAAAATTTTGTTCATAGAAGAGTACCAAGTTGAATTAATGATAAAAATAACTTAATAATAATGTTTAGAAAATATAGATACTTATGACAAATTATTGATGCATTTTTTAAGTAATCATGAGACAGATTTTGTACTTTTAGCATTTTGTAAATTACATAAATGAATTTTTTAAGAAATATTTAGACATGTTTTTCATAAATTATGGGCATGCATTTTGAAGATATTTCTTAGAATTTAATAAAAGTCACATATACATAAACGTAAAACAGAGATTCCATATAAGTAATGAACTAAATTCGGGCATACTAAGCATATCATATCATTCTTAAAAGACAAAAATATTGTTTTGTAGCTTCAAGCAGACAGACAAAAAAAAGTTGTTTGTTTCAGATACACATCAAAGGAAATGTTTACTCGTCATCAGGTTTTCATCAGGCGGCTCATTGAAAGCATCAATTAAGTTGACCACATCAATGTCTTGATCCTTGCTGGCATTGTTGAAATGCTCTTCTGCTTCATTAATGTTCTTCTCAGATTTTTGGTTGATCTTATTTGTCAGCAGGATTGTGCAGTGTTTAGCTCGGAAGAGCTTCAACGGCTTGACATTGTTTTTCTTGAGGCCAATTTTCCACTCATTCAGTTTCTGGCCCTTGTAGGTTTCCATATACCTCATGACATACACTCCACAGTCAACTTTGTTTGTATCATCCCTCCATGGCGTACGTAACCTCTGAATTGATGCTGAAGCAATAGCCTTTGACTTGACATGGAATCCTTTTGATGACAGATATTGAGTAAAACATTTCAACTGCAATAAAAGATTTGAATGTCAAATTAAAGTATAAATATTTATGTTTATTGTTAATAACTTAGTGTTTCTCACCAGCTTTTGCGGAGCAGACCCATATTTGACTTCAATTGGTTCGTCATCCACTGCATTTGAATTATCTATAATGACAACACTCTTGGCTTTGAAGTTGATGCAAATGAGATAGAAATGATCCGATCGACACACTGGAAAGAACACCTTCAAGAAAGAAGAAAAATGCATTATAATTTATTAGATAAAGATTATAAATCTTGCATATTTTGTGTAGATCACATAGCAATTCAATACTATTCAACTTTGCATCATTCAAGCTAGTCAAGTCATCGTCAATTTTTTCATTGAATTTTTCCTGAATTCTTTCATCACTCCAAGCCTTTGGTGGGTCAACAACAGTGAAGCTCTAATTTACATATATTATTTGTTTGTTAAACTTATGGTTTATATGCTAGAAGTGATAAATAGAAATGTAGATTATAGTAAAGCTTACACATGAATATGTGGTGAAAAAGAAATCGTAAAGTTGACCCAACTGCTTTGTTTTTTTGTTCAGATAAACAGCCCAGATATCTATGATGGATGCTTTGATATATTTGTTTGGAAGCAATGATTTTATATGAGATCTCCCAATGTTACTGTTATCATCAGTATAGAAAATATCATTCCTGTGCAAAACATAAATATTAAATAAGTTAGTAGTTATTATTTTTTATAAAAAAGAAAGAATTTAATCTTTCTTACTTATCCAAAATCTTGCCCCAAGTCATAACCCAGTAGTAGAGAGCTTTCTCCCGTGCATCAAGGGTCAATGTTGTCTTGCTTTTCTCCTCGGTATATGGAGATTGCAATGTTGATGGTTTCTTTCTATCTCGGTTACCACGTTTCAACTTTAGTATCTGAATTTCAGATTCCTATATTCATATCAAACAATATCATTGTTACATAAAAGTGATGCTTTTTTTGAATAAATGTGATGCATTATTTACATATTATTAATGTATTTACATATACCTGCACTTTTTTGTTTCTTTTTGTTTTTTGGCTTGCTTTTGAATTTCAACGTCCTCTTTGCTTTGTTTTTCTTCTGGTTTTTTCTTTGTTTGTGACCGGGTAGGAATATCACATGGCTGAAAATATATAAAATATTGCAGAAAAAATTATGCATGTTTTACTTAGAAGTAATGCATTATACATATAAGAGCGATGCATTTTGAATGATAAATTTTAGTGTTACCTCGGAAGCAGTTTCTTGTTCATGCTCATCATTTGTTTCACTTTCCAGCTGCTCTGTTGCCAAATCCTGTAAATTTTCCTCATCAACAAATTCATTCATATTTTCTTCACTAACTAATCCAGATGTTGCCGAATCCTGTAAATTTTAAATTTGTTAAGTATCTCGTGGTAACAATTTCATAAAAAAAAATATATATATATTTATATATATTGTTGAAGTGCTTAACCTCCAAAACTGACTAAATTGCATTATCAGACTCCTGTATGAAATTTTTAAAGTTAGATGTATTTATTAAAATATTATTTGTTTGTATTACCTGGACTCTGTCATGAATTTCAGTTTCATGTTCCATTGTTTGATCACCTTCTCCAAGTGGAATACATCTCTGTAATTTCCAATTATTATTAATAATTATAATAATAATATAATATTTAATAAGTAATGAATATTAAATATTTATATACCTTAGTATTGTTATCTTGATTCAAACCCTGCATAAATCATTTTGATCAATGAGTATTATAAATAATTTAAAATATAGCTAATATGTTTAAAATGCATTTCAGTTGCATGAATAATACTAATGAGAATAATTTTATTTTAATATAATGCTATTTTTAAAGATGTATAATGCCTAGTTATCAGCTAAATAATGCATAAAAAATACTATATACCTCATCATTCTCATTTCTTGAGTCTTCATCCAATCTTACCAACTTGTATTTCTCTTCAATAACTGCCATAATTTCATCAAGGCATCTATTCAATTCAGGATCTGCCCACTATTTGTCCAGTATTACCTGGCTGAGAGAAGTTGCTGGTCCACATATTGCTGAGTTTGGCTATTGTGTTACACCCATGAGATTACGAGATGTTTGTAATGCCAGCTGAAATATTTCATCTTCTAAAATCTTTGCTGGTGTGTCTTTCATTTGAACTAACATCTCAGACATCAAACTTGCCAAATCTCTTGTTGTGGTAATCATTTTTCGTGCACGACGTTCAGCTTCAGACATGCCTTCCATCTCATTTGAAATAACAATAGAGTCCTGCATTACTGTTTTTGTTTTCAAAGGTTTCTCAACACATCCTTTTCCAAATCCACCATTCTTCATTTCAAAAGTTTGTCTCTGTCGAAGAATATTGTGTTCCCAACCTGTGATTGTTGGGAAGCAACGAAAGACAGTCCTTGAGTAGGGTACTACTCTATCAACATAGAAAGTCTACAAAATATATAAGTTAATGTTTAAATTTTATTCTGATTATGAATTTAAATATAATAAGTTAAATTATAAAAATAAGAATACTTACAATGACGAATAGTATTGGTCCTGTGAACTTGCCTTGTGGATTCTTCATCCAGCTCTCATGAGTTCGAAGCAAAACAAATATCATATATGCACACCAGTTCATATCCTTGATTGAGTCCAAATTAGACATATTGTCCATTATCCTAGGTTTAACATATCCATCTGCAGCATGTTCAAATAAACATGCCTCTAAGAGTACTAGAAAGTTTTTCATAAATCAACTTCCACCACCTTTATCACTTTTCATAGCATTCCAAACATCTACGGTAAGGATATTCATCTTCGGTTTTCCCATCTTCAACAACCATTTATCTAATAAGGTGTTGTCTGCCATTTTTGCTTTCCGATCAACTGGTATTCGTCCTCTTGGTAAGCCAAGTGTCAGCCAGACATCTTCTTCACGAATATGCAACTTGGTTCCATCATTCATTAACAGACTATATGTAATTGGCTCAAAATTAGCCATACACCAGTGTGCTAATTTTCCTGGTATTTCTCTGGCATCTATGTTGAATAGAGCTTTAAATCCCATGTCTATAACAGTTTTTTCTGTGCAGGGGTCATTTCCAACAAAGCAAGACTAGCATGTTTGGACTTGATCGACATGATAAATCTAGGTATTCATTCTGTACAGTAGGTGGTTGTGCTTGCTTTGTTCTTGCTTTGTAAGGTTGTGGTTGTTGGTCTATATTTGCATCCTCGTTTCTCCCTCGTTTATTTCCTATGAAAAAATAACATATTGAACAAAGTTTCATGAGTACACATTACTAACTGAAGCACAAGGAAAGTTAGCATTATTGTAGGTAATAAGATGCATTTTCTATATATCATATATTTATGAGTACGAATTAGTTACACAACCACTAGGAAAGTTAGCATTATTGTAAGTAATAAGATGCATTTTATATATATCATACATTTATGAGTACGAATCAGTTACACAACCACTAGGAAAGTTAGCATTATTGTAAGTAATAAGATGCATTTTCTATATATCATACATTTATGAGTACGAATCAGTTACACAACCACTAGGAAAGTTAGCATTATTGTAAGTAATACGATGTATTTTCAATATATCATACATTTATGAGTACAAATCAGTTACACAACCACTAGGAAAGACGAAACATTATCATTTTTTGAACCCTAAAAATGCATTTCTTTAATTATTATGCGAAATATACTTAAAAAATCATAAAATAAAGTTTTAGGCAAAAGAACAAAAATATTTTTAGAGAACACATCATGATAGAAATACAATGTTTATTTTTATATTTCGTATATTTATGAGAACACATCAGTGATTCAAGCACTAGAAATGATGAAATATTATCATTTTTCGAACCCTTAAAAAGCAGCTCTGTATATTTTATGCGAAATATACTTAAAAAATCATAAAATAATGTTTTAGGCAAAAGAACAAAACATTTTCAGAGAAATAGTTTCATGCTTGAAACACAATGTTTATTTTACCTTTTTAACGTATCATCTTTTAATTTTTTCTAAAAATGAAGTTCGTGTTCTACACATGCAAAAGGTCAATAGTTTGAAAATCAACGAAGATGTTAGAAATACTCTTACCTGCACCAGGGGAAGTTGTATTTGAGTTTCTCTTTGGAGGCATGACTCGATGTTTATCGTTCAAAATAATCCGGCGAGAGCTTTCGAATGGAGAGAGATAGGTTTTTCGTCCGATTTTTGGAGATTCTGGAAAGTAGAAGTTGAAGAGTTTCTTCGAAAAGTGTAGAAAAGTTATGATTGTCGTCTTTTCGATTAATGATGGTAAACCTATATGCACGTAAATTGCGAATCGTGCTTAAGATCGTGTTGGAGATCGTGTATGGTTAGTTTACTATTTTGCCCTTTCATGCATAGAGTATGTGCAAAATATGCACCGAAAATTGGATGAGACAGGTTTAATATGTGCTGTCGATTGAGATTTTTAACGGTTGAGATCTTTTTGCATTTATCACCGGAAATACTATTATCACCTAATCACTACCATATATATATATATATATATATGGAGTGGATCACATACTAAAAATTGGTTTGTGCTAAATTGGAATGAATCAACACCACTCATCTAAAAAAATCAATGGTTGAGATTAAAATAATTTTTCAGATTTCATGTTTTTTTGCTTTATAAATCATGCTTAATCGAATTAAGCATGATTTATAAAGCAGTTAAGCACGAACGAAAAATATGCTTAATTTTTCAATCTTTGATGCTTTAATCTCAACCATTGATGCTATCAATCCAATGGCTGAGATTCATTCCTATTTAGCACAAACTTTAATTTTAGCACTTGAGTGAATCTCTCTATATACAAGCATAATAAATGTATGCGAAAAAAATATAAAATTATGAATAAGTTTAAATCTGACCATTGATTAAGTATAGGCGAATGATGTGGATTCATTTAAAGTTAGCACAAGTGAATTTAGCATTGAGTTTGATCTCTATACACATGTATATATGTAGATTCAATCTAGATTTATCAAGTGTTAATTTAGAATTTATGCTAAACATAAATAAATCTAAACACCTAGATAAGATATTATGGTTGAGATTTTTTTTGATCAATTCATAACTTTTAAGTATAGTATGTGTAGCAAAAAAAAAAAGAATTACTAAATTAAATATGTTATTTAAACATATAAAGTAAAGAAAAAAAAAAGATTTATTGAGAAGAAATATATTTTTTAAGCATGCAAATAGAAGAAAAAACATAATATAATCTAAAGTTAACATCATATATTTTATCGACTATAATATAAGTTTCAATTTGAATCTTTAATTAAGTATAAATGAATAACATTCTTCAGTTTTATTTATATTATCTAGGAAAGTAGCACCTACTAATGAGAATATTACTCGTGTCCAAGATTTAAAGCGTGGAAAAGTAAGATGCATTATAAAGGAGACTATAATTAAATGGAAATATTGCATGTAAGTGCACAAATTTTTTTTTTAAAAAAAATAGGATTTGGAAGGAAGGATTGACCTCACATTTTTATTAAAAATATTTATTCATAAAAAAAATTTATTATTGTTATGTCTTCCAAGAGATATAAATACGATATTATGGCAAAAAAAAATGGAACTCTTGCATTAATAAACCAGTCAATCTTAATTGGTCATATATTTAACTAAAAACTAACAAAAAAAAAAATCTAAACCTACATTATTGATTTACTGAAAAAAAATCAATTGGTCAACTAATCTAGATATTCTAGATTTCGGCTTGAGAAGAAAAATATGCTAATTTCCTTAAGAAAAACAAGAAAAAATAATTTGGAGAAGAAAGTTGAGAATTTATGCTTTTTTAATTTAAAAATAAAAGGTTAATAAGTGAGTTGTGAAAGATCTATGAGAGGCAAATTAAAATAAATAAATAAAATAATCCGAGAGTCAAGCCTAATTTGCAACTTGCTGAATTGATGATTAAACAAATTATTAATTTTCTTTTAAATCTGAACATTAATTCTACATGATAAACGAGCTTGATAGAACTCATCCCAAAAGTTAGTTCAAAGAAAGAGAGTACTCAATCATAATTACATATAAGATCAGTTTAATAACAGACCGATGTGAGACAGTGTTCTAACACTAGGTACAAAATCCGAATCTTGTTATCGGTCAATAATAATCTATGTCTAAAAAACAAATCTATGTAAAATTTCAGGATAGATCGAAAATCTTTTAATAAAAGTCTCCGATTGAAGGTTTTTCTACTATTCCTCGACTTTTGCATTAGCTACTATTTATATACATCTTCAATAATTAATATAATGTTAATGAGCCCATTACGCATTAGTTTAATGTAATAATAAGAGTTTCAAGGTATAGAGACGGAAAATAATATAATATATGTTTTTGATTATTATAATAAAAATAAGTAATTGAGATTTACAAATGATATAGACATTGTCCGCCTCAATAATTCACTCTTAAATAGTTTAATACTAATGATTGTTGATTTGAAAATAATATTAAATGTTCAAACATCTTTATATATTATAATGTTTTTCCACATTTTGTATTCAAGCAGACGACAAGAATAATAGTTTGCTCTTACTTCTCACAATGGTTTGTGTATTTTGACAAGAAAACCAACACCTTAATTTTATGGCTACTATTATCAACTTTGCCTCTTATATACACCTATTATTTAGGTGATAGAATAAAGTTTTCGATTGGATCCCAAGCTAAAAATAAAATATATATTAAATAAGAATGAATCCAACATCTTATTACTTTAAGCACAACACATATAATAAGAAAAACTACAATATATTTTAAAAATAATAAATAGTAAAAAAAAAGTATGAATATATAAATGAATTTTAATCTGAATCACTAATTAAATATATATGAAGGGCATGAAATATTTCTTTAAAGCATAAGTTGAGTTTTAACACCGAATCCATCGAGAATTAAAACTAATATATAAATTGTGCGATTTAAATTAGTCAAAGTAAACAAATTTTAAATGGCCCCAATATAAAATACATTTGATGAAATTAATTGACAAAAGTAGTAATGAGTGTATCACAATAATTTGTAAATAAAATCTCTGTAAATTTTGTGAGCTACGTAGTTAGGTGGAAAACTCATGTCATAATTCATAAACAAAATTTAACGTTTACAAATCAAGATTCGCGTGGTCCATGTGAAGATTTTATCTTTTAAAAAATTTGTGATAATACCACAAGATTCCTTAATTAATACTAATTTTATCATGATTTATTTTAATGCTCCTGCTTAGAATAATACGTCACGTGAGAAATAGGGAGGAAATGACAGTTATGGCCTTTGACTTTATGAATTTGCCTTTTTTAAAAAAAATTGTTGTATATTATTTACACAAAAATGTATATCCCCAATATTAATTGAATGCATGATGTAAGTCCCGAAATCAGAGTATATAAGTGTGCAGGGGAAATAAGATTAATATGCACGTGTCTCTTGAAACTGTTTGAGACTCAATTTCTAGGTTATCGAAAAGTAAGTTTAAGCTCAATGAATGATTAAATAAGTTTCAGAGATTATACACTTCAATACTTGGATAAGTATTGAAGGTTTCAATAAGTTTGAGAAACTTAATTATAGAAACTTAAAGTAAGCAAGTAAATGACACAGAATATTTATAGTGGTTTGGACTTAAAATCCTATGTCCACTCTTCCGAACTTAATCGGGAATGCACTAAGTATCAGATTAACAACCTTCTTGCGATCTATGGACAACCCGTTGGAAACCTCCATCTTTCGGTTTGCTGACGTCACTCGTCTAGAAACTCCTTGTAAGCTGACTCAGTCTTCAGGTCAATGTGAGGACACATCCCGCAACCTTCTTCCCAGTCGATTGGATGTTTTCTTGTTCTTCCCAGAACTCAGTATGTCGGTAACGCCCGTGATAATCAATATCCCAGAGTAGGATATTAACTGCTATGAATATTACTTAGAAAGTTATATTCGCCAAGGAATAGCTTCAACCTCGTGCTTTAAAGTAGTAGCACGGAAGTAATAACTTGAGTTAGAAACTCAAATCTCGTGTATAAGGTACACGGAATTTCAGTGAGCTTTTGAGATGGAAATTTGATAGAGCTTCAGCGTATCTTTTCGTGAGAGTTCGTAACCTTTTCAGGTTCAAGTGTCGAGTTATTTATAGTCTTCAGGGGGACTATATGAAATTCCACCCATTAGACACATAAATCAAGTTGTTAGGGACAGAGATTAGATCGTCCAATCATCGCCCATACTTTTGTCTGCTCTGCTCTGCTCTGTCGCTTCCTTTATGTTTTTGGCAGTGTACTATCCACCTGCTCTTGTCAAACTAAGTTTTAGTCGGAGGAATCCACATTTGGGACACCCTCATACTGACTTTTTGATTTAGCATTGAAATGCCTGCTTTTGAAATATTTAACATCTATACAGACATTCCAAAGTCAGTATAGGCTTCTGCCATACTTAGTGAAACTCAGTTTTAGATTCCAAAACTTAGTTTCCAGAATGTAAGTATCTGGTCTTACCGAGTTTTAAGCACGAACACAAATCTTCAGATCTTCAAGCTTCTTTGGAGTTTTCTCTTAAGCATGGAAACTTGGCTCTGGATATCTCGAGCTCTGTCATCTTCAGAAACTCAGTTTTGATTGCTCCGCTCGGTCTTCAGCATCTAAGTTTCTAGTCTATTACAACTCGAACAATCCTATACACTAATTTCATTTAAAGACTCTAAAAACTTAGTATAAAGAAAGTTTTGACATATCAAAACATCAAATTAAGAGATGGACTAAAACTCAATTCCTAATACATAAGTAATTAATTCATCATAAAACAAAATACTTAACTATTGTTGATATACTTAACTATTGTTGATAGGGTTTTCCGCAAACTTAAAATACTTTATTGATGAATATAAATAGAGTACAAAAAGATATGGAAAATAACTAAAAGATATAAAACTCTAGAAACCCTAGATACAAGAATATCTATATCAAATCTAATAATATTCTATCATCTCCCCTCAAGCAAAGACGTCGGAACAAAGAAGACGCGGAGCTTGCTATGAAAAAATCCAAACAAAGGTCGTGGCAAAGCTTTTGTGAAGATGTCGACGATCTGGAACTCTGTCGGGACATTTCGGTGCAAAGATTTCCATCTTGAACAAGCTCACGCACAAAATGATAATCTATATCAATGTGTTTGGCTCTCTTGTGCGCGATGAGATTATGCATAAGGAATATAGAACTCTTATTATCACAGAACATGCGAGGAGGGGATACGGAGAGCGAGGTAATTCAAATAACTTCCGTAGCTGTATTCGCTATAGCCTGATATTCTGACTCGCAGCTAGAACGGGCAACAGTCGGTTGCTTTTTGGCACTCCAAGAGACCAAGTTTCCAGCCAAGAAGATAGCATAGCCATACGTCGATCGGCGAGTATCAGTGCAACGTGCCCAATCGGCATTCGAATAGACGACAAGATCACAGGCTGGGTGGCGAGAAAATAGAAGTCCGTGGGAAAGAGTACCCTTAACATATCGCAACACACGTTTAATATCTTGAAAGTGTTCGACAGTAAGAGCCTTGAGGAATTGACTTGCGAGGTTCACAACAAAAGATATTTCAGGATGAGTGATAGTAAGATATTGAAGAGCCCCGACGATCGATCGATAGTGAGTAACATCTTCGAAGGAGACGCTAGATTAAGGAAGTGTATGTCCGGCCGGTAAAGGGGTGGCGACTGGACTAGCATCAAGAAGTTCTGCACGCATAAGTATGTCGCAAGCATATTTAGCCTTTGAAAGCAATAAGTTGTTGTCAGTGTATGTAACCTCGAATCCTAAGAAATAACTTAAGCGACCCATATCCTTAATAGTGAACTCAGAATGCATGCGTGTGATAAAGGCCGAAATATGAGATGAGCTATTTCCGGTGAAGATTATGTCGTCAACATAAACGAGAAGATAAAGAAGAGTAGCACCATTAGAGTAAATAAATAGAGAAGTGTCTACCTTGCTGCATAAGAAACCCGACGACAGTAGAAATGAACTTAGTTGCTGAAACCAAGCGTCGGGTGCTTGCTTGAGTCCTTAAAGAGCCTTTTTTAGATGATAGACGTGATTGGGAAAGCGTGGATCGATGAAACCCGATGGTTGATCCATGTAAACAGGCGTCGATAGAATGCCATTGAGGAATGCATTCTTGACGTCGAGCTGGTGGATGGACCATCCAAGGGCAATCGCAAGAGAGATGACAATGCAGACAGAAGCAGCTTTGACAACGGGACTAAATGTGTGCGAAAAATCAAGACCAGGGATCTGCGAGAATCCTTGTGCAACAAGGCGTGCCTTGTGGCGCTCAACAGTGCCGTTGGATCTAAACTTTGTCCGGAAAACCCATTTGGAACTTACAATATTAGAATCCGGGGGTCATGGTACAAGATCGCAAGTGTGATTATTATGTAAAGCTTCCATTTCCTCGGTCATAGCGGCAAGCCAAACGGGACTCTTGGTGGCCGACTTGTAACACTTGGGCTCGGAACATGCTAGTAGGCAAGATGGCGAGGTTTAAAGATGTCGGCTCAAGCTCGTGTAACCATGTGATGTCCGGGTGGGGCAGTAGGGGGAGCCTACGGCGCTGTAGGAGGATCCGGCGAGGGAGATTGCAACGGAGCACGAGCTGGGGCATGATCATCTGGACATAACGAGCAGGGACGAGCAGGAAGCTGGGGCTGAGCTGGTGCAAGAGGAGGGGTGACCTACAAAGAAGAGAAATCCGAAGAGCACGCAACATCGACTCAATAAAACTGGAGATATCGAGCTTAGAGAGAGGAGCTGTACGTGAGGAAACGACCATAGGATAGTTAAACTCATCAAAGCGAGCATGCCATGTAGTGTAAACTCGTAACGTGGATGGATCAAGACAACGAAAACCCTTGTGAGGAGAAGAGAAACCTATGAAGATACATGGAATGCTGTGAGGAGAGAATTTATTGGCCGCATAATCACGTAGACAGGGATAAACTCTACAACTAAAAGGGTGAAATAAGACAATTTGGTAGCACCCCAAATAATATCTGAAAAGGTGATAAAGTGATAAACCTTGAAGAACGGAGGACGGCAGTCGATTGATAATAAAATTCGCTATACAAAATTCTTCAACCCACTTTGTTAACAGCAAATGAGGGTGAAAAAGTAACGCTAACCCAGTTTTGGTAATATGGCGGTGTTTGCGTTCCGCACGGCCATTTTGAGAAGGAGTGTATGGGCAGGATTTAAGATGTTGAAGGCCTTTTGTAGTGAAGAAATCCAGAACGACTTTATTTGTAAATTCAGTGCCCCCATCGCTTTGAAAAACTTTAATTGATCTAGAAAACTGATTTTCAACAAGCAATGTAAATTTCTGCAAAATCAAAAAAAAATTGATTTTCTAGCCAAGGGATATAGCCAGATGAAGCGACTATAATCATTCACAAAAATTACGTAATATTGAAAATCTGCAGAAGATATAACAGGAGCAGGTCCCCGCAAATCACAATGTATAAGATCCAAAACTTGCGAAGAACATTTTTCATTTAAAGTAAAGGCAAATGGAAACTTATAGCAACTTGACACGACGAACAAAGACTAGGCATTGGTAAACAAGAAGTAACAAAAATATGTCCTTGTTTACTAAGTAAAGAAATAGAGTCAAACGACACATGACCCAAATGACTATGCCACAATTCAAACGAAGCACGTAAAGAATTATTCTTCAAATGAGTAATGAAGGCAGACTGCACATGCTCTAGAATGTAAAGGCCAGCACTAAGGCGACCGCTTGCGAGAATTTCCCTCGTGTGTCGATTCTGAATAGAAAAGGAGTGATAAAAAAATATAATATCAATCGGATAATCAGACGTAAGCTTACTGTTCTTGGTAAGAGATGGCACCACCAAAACATTTAATATATCAATAGATTTAGAAAGGCGAGAATAACCAATACGAGAGATATCAAGGGAATCACCGTTACCAATGGCAACACGATCAGAGCCGGAATAAGGCTGAGAGAAGTCGAGAATGTCAGCATCAGGAGTCATATGAGCAGATGCACATGTATTCAAGAACCAGTCCGAGACATGCGAAGAAGAAACAGAACAGTTAGCATTAAAGACTTCAACAAGATTTGCGCTAGAGGAACGAGAATAGGAATCAGGGCAGGAGTTTGCATAGTGCCCATCTTGACGACATACATGACATCGTGCCGGTCGGTGTTGATTGGAGCGGTTAATTCCACGACAGTGCTGATTGTTCCGAGAGCCCCCACCCCATTTGTCAGAGTTTCTGCGGGTGGAATCAGCAGATGTGGGTGGCTGGCTATGTCCATAGAACGCGACTGGAGAGTTGGAATAGCCCTCCATGGAATCATGAAACATCGAAAAACTCTCGGCTTTGGAGAAAAGATCACAGAAGGACGGCAGCGCAGTAAGCACCATCTGAGCAACAGAAAAGGAGGAGAACTGGGGACCGAGGCTGCCAAGAGACCAATGCGCCTTGTCCGTATCGTCGATCGGCCGACCCATCGCAACCAATAGATCGTAGAGAGCTTTGAACTCTTGGCCATATTTTGAAACAGAGCGTGAACCACGCTTGATAAGTTGCAGGTCATCCTTCAACCAGAGTTCGCGAGCTTTAAACTTGTTACTGAAGGCAACGTCCAGGGCTACCCAAACAGACCGAGCTGTAGTGCATCCAATAACCTCCGCCATGGCTTCTTCAGAGAGACTGGAGAGAAGCAGACTCAATAATTGTTGATCTTGGAGATGCCAAGAGGTGTAGGCGGGGTTGGAAGAGACTGAACCAGACGGAGAAGCGAGAGCAACTGGGGGCGGCGGGAGAGAACCATCAACATATTTGAGGAGATCCTGACATTTAAGGAGGGGGACAAGCTGCGAACGCCAGAGGAGGAAGTTCGACAATGATAATTTTATCGTGACCATGTGCACTAGGGTGGAGAGAGGCAGCGGATCGTCGGGGGCCATAGCGTGAGCGAGAGAGATGTGAGGAAGGGGATAGGATTGAGTTACATGGCTCATACCATGATAGAATTTTCTGCAAACATAAAATACTTTATTGATGAATATAAATAGAGTACAAAAATATATGAAAAATATCTAAAAGATATAAAACTCTAGAAACCCTAGATACAAGAATATATATATATATATCAAATCTAATAATATTCTATCAATTGTACTATGAGATCGGGGACTTTATTTGTTATTCTAAACAACATAAATAAGATGTATTCTTTTCAATTTAATTCAGCACATTATTAACATATGAAAATAAATGTAAGGCAAAAGAATAAAAGTTCAGGCAAGCTTTAGGATATCGGCTAATAAAACTTTAAATTCAATTTTTTTTTTTTTTGGACTGAATTTGCATTTACCAACGGGAAGGAATGTGATTGCAACAAGTTAAATTTAGTAGTGTCATTTGTTATCGAGTTGAGTTTTGGATCTTATTGTTGCTTCTATACTATTAAAAATATTAAACATATAAGTTTTATAAAGCTATAAGTTTTATATTTTAAACTAATTCAATAAACAAGCTTATTTAAGAATTCACAAATCCAATACTAAAAAGACTAAATTAAATTAATTTATTAAACGAACTCAAACGAATTTTTATTTAATTAAAAGGCGATCAACTCACAAATAGATCGATTTATTTACACTCTATAAATTGACCGACAATAGTGCATTTTTAACTGTGGAAAAGCATTGACTTAGCCTCGAGTAGAAGAGTTTTCATATTGTAATGCCTAATATTTGTGGGATTAAATTATATTATTTATTGAACAATACTTAATTTTGAGATGCATTAAACTTTGAAAAGTGATATATTTGAGTCCTTAGATTGACCGCATCAGTAGTTAATACAAAAGTATTAATTAACAAATATAAAGAACACATATTGTGAACAAATTTCAATATAAACCACTAGTTTTTTATGTAACATAAATTACTCTTTAACAATGAACCAACATAATCAACCTTAGTGGATGAACCCTAGGCTCGAACACATCTCACAGAATCGTACCTTACAAGGCAAAAACTTGCGTTAGGCACGCCTAAATGGTTTAGGCGGGTTTTATTCATACCCAAATGGGTTCACCCATCTCAAATAGGGTTTATTAATCCCCAATTAGAATATATTAGATGGGTTTGAGTTGAATTAATGGATAAAACCCGTCTAAATCGCTTAGACGTGCTTAACCTCAGACCTTCCCACCTTACAATATTTTTATATTTAATATAACTAAAAAAAATCGGCTCGTAGGAGCGAATAATTGATCAAATCTGAGAGGAAGTGTACTTGTGTAGAATATTTTGAAACTAAACTTCGGCCATAAAATATTACTGGGCTAGTCATTCTCAACATTTTAATTGAAGTAATTATTTTTTGGAATTTCATCCACGATAGTGGGCTCAAATTATTAGTGTAGTGGGCATCTGAATTTTGTTTTTTTTTTCTCTTCCGGTTTAGCCCAAAACTACACCTCCATTTGTTTGTAGGATATTATATTCCAATGCTTAACTGTTGCAATTTGAACCAATTATGCAATCAGATTTTACACTTAGGGGTGTAAATGAGCCGAGCTACTCGCGAGCTACTCGAATATCGACTCGAAAAAAGTTCGATCGAAGTTCGATTATTTATTAAACGAGCCGAGCACGAGCACGGATGTGTTCGGTTCGCTAAGCTCGCGAACATGTTCAAGTTCGAGCTCAAACCGAGCGTTATCGAGCTCGAACATGTTCGCGAGCAAGCTCGTTTACAGGTTCGCGAGCATGCTTGTTTAAAAGCTCGCGAGCTGGTTCGTTAATAAGCTCGAATACATACCAGGGGCGGATCTAGAAATTTATAATTGGAGATACAATATATAAATAAAATAAATTGGGGATACATTTTGTAAAATATATATATAAATAATATGTAATAATGTATACAAAATAGTAAATTTATACATATATTTAATAAGAGAAAAAAAATATTTGGGGGTACAAGTGTACCCCCAATCTTACATGTATATCCGCCTCTGATACATACTCGTTTAAAAGATTGTGAGTAGTCTCGTTAATAAGCTCGAATTTTTTTTATTAAAATTTGATATTTATGTATTTTATACTATTTTGTTGTGTATATATATATATATATATATATATATCTATATAAACTTTTAAATTTTAATATGTGTTTAAAAATGTAAGCATATTGGAAAATTAAGATAAAAATATATAATTAAACAAACTCATAAGTTATATTTACTCAACACAAATGTTAATGCATAATAAGTCTATACAAACAATTATATTATAATACTTTTGTTAAAATGTATATAAAATGGAAATTTAAGATAAAATTATATAATTAAAACAAACTTCTAACTTATGATTATTCAATATACAAATATTAATGTGTAAACTTTAAATTTATATAAACTATAAAATCTTAATACTTTTTTAAACATGTACACATAATGAAAAACTAAGATAGAAATATATAATTAAAACAAACTCCTAAGTTATAATTACTAAATATACAAATATTACTGCATATGATATATTTATAAAAACTATTAAATATTAACTTTTGTTAAAATGTATAGATAATGGAAAAGTAATATAAATATATATAATTAAAATAAACTCCAATGTTAGTTACTCAAAATTCAAATATATATGCATAATATATGTATATAACTTATTAAGTCATAAAGTAAGAATAAAACATATAGTTAAAACAAACTCCTAAGTTATAATTACTCAAAATACAAACATTAATGCATAGTATATCATATATCTATAAAAACTATTAAATCATAATACTTTTGTTAAAATATATAGATAATGAACAATTAAGATAAAAATATACAATTAATACAAACTCCTAGTTATAGTTACTCAATATACAAGTATTAATGCATAATATATTTATATAATTAACTATTGAATCATAAAACTTTTTAAAAATGTATTGATAATGAAAAAGTAAAATAAAACTATATGTTTAAAAAAACTCTTTATTTTATAACTATTACCTATACTCTATATAAACTATTGAAAACCTTAATTTATAATTACAAGTTAAAAATTTAAATCAGCTTATAACTTTTTCTTTTAAGTCAGCTTATAACTTATTACTTATAATATATGATTAGTTTAGCATAATCTAATTAAAGAATTCGAGCCCGATCTCAAGCTCGATCTCGAGTCTGAGTCGAGCTCGAGTCATGCTCGATAATTAACATTGTCGAGCCGATCCCGACCCTAGCTTGAGCCGAACTCGATCTTTCGAGCTCGATCAAAAAATTAAGATTTTTTATCGAACTCGAACCGGGCTCGAACTCGGTAAGAACCTAACGAACCGAGCTCGAGCATCTTACTACTCGGCTCGGTTCGGTTCGTTTACACCCCTATTTACACTTGATGAATTGATATCAAACCTTTAAAAAACAATCTACGTGTATTTTATTTAATTTAGGTGTTTTTTCATGCCACAAGAAAATCAAAAACTTTCTCCAACTCGATTTATTTTTATATATTAATTGTTATGCATTAGAAATTAATAGAAATGAGCTGCAGAGGAATATTAATTTCTAGATCATAGGATGACAGGTAGGGGCGGCACTATGTGGAGGCTCACAGGGTCAGTTGCTCCTATGGTATTTCAAAATTTTTTTATATCCATGTATTTTTTTTAAAAAAATATAAAAATATATAGTGTCGACCCCATAAAATTATGATCGAGCCCCAACAATATCCGAGCTCTACATCTGCCCCTGATAATAGGGTATATCTTGTTGGAATAAAAATTTATTGAATCAGATATATAAATTAATAAAAGTATGAGTGTGAGTGAAGTTCAAAGCAGAACACAAAAACGTAATAACAAATTAGATAAAAAGAACTAAAGATAATAAATTTTTGATACGATACGATAATTGATTCGAATAAAAATAATAATAGTGAATTTTTTAGGTAGATATATCGAATCGATACACTAAGCACAAGCATGTCAGATTTGCATGAATCTATAATCTATTAATAAGATGGGATACAATATTTGTTATAAATTAACATAGATATATTTTATTTTATTTCCTTCATTTATTTAATAGTTATTAAATTGAGATTTTATTATTGGCATTGTTGGGGAGAAACCCTATCGGCCAAGTTCAGTCAACTTCTCGAAGGCCCAATCGATCTGAAGCCCGTAGTTCGCAGGCCCAGCTAGCTATTAGGAAAGACAAATCGTCCAACTAACAAGGTCAACACCAACCCCAATTCGTGGCAGAGAGTCGTTGTTAATCCTAACCAACCCCGAAAATCACAAGAGGTTGCGAGATTTTCATTAATCACGTGCTCCTCGTCGACTAAGACACCAATTAGATTTTTTCCTCTTTTGACATCTATAAATAGGGGAATTATATTGAATTACCTGCTCTCAAGCTGTACCAAAACTCTGACAAAATTAATACAAAATCATTGTCACTTTACCATTCAAGAATCGTTATTTGCCATTTACTTATTTACTGCTTTAATATTTGTAGCGTTCTTTTTCTTTCAGTTAATTATTATGCTTTTATATTTCGTCTCGCCTATTTTTCGTGAATATTTTGTCGTTCCCATTAACGATTCCAAGAGCTCCATTGTTAGGAACTAAGTTTTAGTTCTCTCCTTAATTTGATGTTTGGATATGTCAAAATTACTTTAGCACTAAGTTCCTAGAGTTATATAATGTAATCCATGTATATGATTATTTGTGTTGTAATAGAACTTAGATGCTGAAGACCGAGCAAGGAAGATGTTCGAGAAAGGTTCGTGCATGAAACTTAGTTTCACTAAGTATGGCGAAGAGTATACTGACCTTAGGTAGTCAGTATAGAAGTTACCATACCGACTCATGAGAAGTCAGTATGAGGGTTGCCTATACTGAGTCCCATAATGTCAGTATGGAGGCTCTCGTCAATAAGCACGAGGAACACAATACGAACCAAACGAAGTCAGAATTAAAGTGTATTGAATGCTAAGTAAAAGTCAGTACGAGGATGTCCCATACTTGAATTCCTCGGACTGAAACTTAGTCTGACAAGAGCAGGTAGAAAGTACAAGGCAAGTACAACCTTTTCAGAGCAGAGCAGACCTACCAAAGAATGGTTGTGATTGGACATCATTCCTCTTATCTCTAATGACTGGAATTTTGTGTCTAACGGACAGTATTTCAAACATCTAATGACGCGCCTATAAATAGGTCAATATCTCAACCAGAAAAGGTTACAAACTCTCAAGCAAAGATAAGCAAAAACTCTGCCCAACTATCTTCTGAAAAGTTCTCTTATACTCTATGTTCTTAACACGAGACTTGAGTTTCTAACTCAAGTTAATTAAACCGTGCATCTGTCTAAGTGCACAAAGGTGAAGCTATACTTTGGTGAATATTATTTTTCTAAGTATTATTCATAGAAGTCAGTGTTCTATCTGGAACACTGATTCTTACGGGCGTTAGCCAACCAAGCTGAGTTCTAGAGAGAACGTGCAAACATCCAACCTACCGGGACGAAGGTTGTGGGATGCGTCCTCACTTCAACCTGAAGACTAAGTCAACAAGGAGTTCCTAGACAAGTGACGATAGCATACCGAAGGACGGAAAGCCGACGGGCTGTTCATAGATCGTAAGGAGGCTTGGATCAAACTTAGTGGATTCCCGATTAATTTTTGAAGAATGGACATAGGATTTTTAAGTCCGAACTACTATAATATCATGTGTCTTTTATTTGCTTTCTTTAAATTTCAGCATACTTAAGTTTTTCCAAACTTACTTTAAAAACCTTCAACACTTGGCTAAGTAGAGAAGTGTATACTTGTGAAACTTACATAATACCTATCTGAGTTTAAATTACTTTCAATTAACTCGAAATTGAATTTCATTTAGTTTCGGAGAACAAGTGCAAATCAAACTTACTTTCCGTTGTGTATCTGATTTCGGAACCAACATCCATTTATCTCATAAATCAAACACTACAACAAAAAGGGTAATAGACTACATGATATAGACAACGCGAATATCCATTCGTGTTGTCTATATCATAATATAAAATGTGAATGCATAATCGCGTAGTCTATGAAATGGGACGCTAATAGACGATGCGTATTTCCACATCATCTATCGTTTTGTATTAGATAAAAGATGATGCAGGATTACGCGTCATCTATGTCATTATAGACCATGTGACATATATGTATCGTTCTTCTTTCTTTTGTCTTGCAATATGTTCATCTACAATTTTTTTCTTTAAAAGATGTAATTAAGCTTTTGTATCCGTCCTGCTCCGCCGCTGAGACCTGCCCTGCCACTGTCCATCGATACTGTCGTCTTTCAGTGCTATCCCCAACACCACCATGCGCAGCTCCACCGTATGTGGTCGGCACCGAGGTACCCTTTCCTCTTTCTCTCCCTTTCCCTCAGTCTATCTCTTTATTTCCCCCTCTATTGAACACAATTCTTCACCGTGCACAAAGCCCTCCGCCGCCTCCGCGCCGCAGCTGGTCACCGCCCTTAGCCTCCATCACTCTCTCACTCAGGTATTTTGCGGTTTTAGACTCGTACATAATGCATCAATTTGAATGTTGAATTTGTTTTGTGTTTTTTATGCATGCCATCAATCCACCAGAATATGATTTAATTAAGAAGAGCTTATATGTTTAGGAATCCACGTTGTGTTTAATTGGATATTTAGGAAATTGAAGGTGAAAGACCAAAGTAAATGGTAATAGAAATAGCAGAAATGTAATATGCAACGGTTGGTTGGCTTGGCCATAAGTGTGGAGTGAATCGTATTTTCACTGCATTAAATTCATAGGAGCATGCTAGGGTTTATTGAATTGGTAATTGCTCTCAATATCCATGAAACGGTCCGGTTTATTTGGATTTGATGATTCGGTTTGCCAGTAAATCCGTACAATTGGTATCAGAGTTTGGCTGTTTTTCAAGGCTCTATTGGATGAGCGATTTAATTCGATTATGCATGAATGGATTTTTTATTGCTGTGGATGTTTGGTTTTTGTTCCTCGTGGCAACCCGTTTGATTTAATCTACGGTGGTTTATCCGTGTTTGGATTAAATCATTTATGTAAAATCACTAAAAATTCGTGATTAGATTTGATATGAAAAATTGTAATAGAATATCTATTATAATTTTATTTTCAAATCTGTAATTAAGACGGGTCGAAGAACGAAGATGGAGAGCCGGCCAGCGCGGCTGCTTCGCCGCCGCTGCGCCACCCGCGGCTGCACGTCGCGGCAGGCCGCTAGCCTGCCGCCGTGCGCTGCTCCGCCGCGACTGCACATCATGTGTAATCGCCTGCTGCCACCGTGCACCGCCGTCGCCGGTCTCCGTCTTCATTCTTTGACCCATCCAAATTATAGATTTGAAAATAAAACTAAAATAGCTATTCTATTACAATTTTTCCTATCCTAATCATTGATTTTCTCGTGATTTTACAAAAATGATTTAATCCAAACACGGATAAACAACCGCAGATTAAATCAAACGAGTTCCCAAGAGGAACAAAAGCCAAACATCCATAGCAATAAAAAATTCATTCATGCATCCTCGAATTAAATCGCTCATCCAACAGAGCCATGAAAAAAGCCAGGCTCTGATACCAATTTTAGGGATTTCCTGGCGAACCGAATCATCAAATCCAAATAAACCAGGCCGTTTCATGGATGTTGAGAGCAATTGCCAATTCAATAAACTCTAGCATGCTCCTATGAATTTAATGCAGTGGATAAGGGATTACCTTTCTTTCGTAGAGTCAGATTCAATCTTTCACATTTGAATTTCCAACTTTTGATTCAACCACGCGATTCAATTAAATCTGCGGAAACAGAAATTAGAAAATCTAATTTCTAGATTTAATTAAACAGAAAAGAGAAAGGAAAAATAAATCTGTTCTCCAGATTAGATCTTCAGATTTATATCCCAATGCTGATCAATCCTACTACTGGTGAGGATTCCAAAGGACTGTGAATGTGTAAGCCAGAGACGAATTTCTTCTCCTCCCGAACACACCAGATGCGCCGTCCCTCTCTGAAACTAGGGTTTCAACTGATTTGAATTGTGATATAGTGGCTGGGGTTTTAGAGAGAGAACAGTCTATTTATTGACCTAGGGTTTTAACCCTAATGGGCTAGTGGGCCTCTTTTCAGCGTATTTATTTGGGCCAGACCTGAGACCTAATGCAAATAATAAAATGGGCCTATGAATTAATTATTTCCCATGTCCACAACCCATGACACAATTAATTAATTAATATTAATTCTTTTTCACCACAAAATTAATACTGACCTACCCCTTTATTACCACGTTAAGAGAACGGGCTGCATTTACTTGAGAATCCACATGTTTAAGGTTATTGGACATTCATTAATTAATCGGAGCTTCTGACAAGTTCTATCTAGAATTAATTAATATCTTATTTTCCTGAGCAGTACCACTCAAACCTTATCACTCGTACTTGAACTTAATCAGCCTACAAGACTTTTGCACGATGTTATTAAGCTCCTCAGGGAATGCCCTCATCCTATTATTCGGATATGGTTGCCTAGCTCCAGTCTCAAGCTGCAATACATGAACTACTGTTACCCAAGATGCGGGTATATGAGCACGTTACTCGGGATCTCTACCATGGCAAGTCAAAGCAACAGTCAACCCGTGCAAGCCCCTGAACCTTTGTTAGGGTTTAGACTCAATCAAGATCGAGACCTTGTTTTCTCCGATGTCAGACAGTTGAATACATGTCACTGTGGTCCAATCAATACGCCACCGTGCGTACCACCATATCAAGTAATCAAGACAGATTACTTCTTTCCGACTATGCTGCAGCCTATACCGACAGACTTATCCTCGTACGCTGTCTCGGCTGTGATAATATTTATATCTCACTAGGTTAAGTGATCATACTGTCTTGTGCAATCTACAACACGCAGTATGATCGTCCCTATCGGTGAGATAAGAGGATACCGTTGTTACTCGCATGTAAGTTTGTTAATAGATAGGAAATACCGTTGAATGTATGCTCATCGTAATAAATACTTTTTGTATACAAAACCCAACAATCTCCCACTTATACTAAAAGCATTACACTAGCTATTACAGAGTATACAGTGCGTCTATCTAGCCTATCTATTACATCAACCACTGCCAGTGGTAGGCATCCACCTCAGACCTAGTCCACGAATATGTCTTTTGTAAACCTTCTGTGGCAAGCACTTTGTGAATGATTAGTTAGGTTGTCACTAGTGTTAATCTTCTTTATCTGCACATTTCCCCTCGATACGATTTCTCGTATGATATGGTACTTCCTCTCTATGTGTTTGCTCGCCTTGGGAGTCCGTGGTTCCTTCGAGTTTGCCACTGCACCAGAGTTATCACAATGAATTGTGATGCTCTTAAGCAGACTCAGAATCACATCCAACTCTAAAAGGTAGTTCCGGAGCCATACCCCTTCATTTGAAGCTATGGAGGCGGCGACATATTCCGCCTCCATGGTGGAGTCAGCAATGCATTTCTACTTTGCGCTCATCCAAGATACAGTCCCACCTCCCAAGGTAAACACATAAACCTGTGGTCGATTTCTTCTCATCCTGATCCCCTTGGAAATTTGAATCTGTGTATTGGAAATTCGAATCTGTGTAACCCACAGGACACAAATCCTCACTTTGATAAACCATATACTTGAGTATGTGCTTTACTGCAGTCCAATGTGCCTGTCCAGGGTTAGACTGATATCCTGCTACCATGCCAACAGAATAACAAATATCAGGTCTGGTACGCAACATTGCATACATGAGGCTACCCACCGCAGATGCATATGGTACAAGACTCATCTCATCTTTCTCACTCTGTGTCATAGGACACTGCCCAGTAGAAAGATGTACGCTAGGTCTGAAAGGTATCACGCCTTTCTTGGCGAGTTGCATGCTGAACCGGGGCTATCACAGTATCCACATAGGATGCCTGGGATGTGCTTAACATCCTTCCCTTACAATCCCGTAAGACCTTAATCCAAAGGATGTACCCAGCTTCTCCCAAATCCATCATTTGGAACTATTCGGACAACCAATGTTTAATCTCCGACGTCACTCCCTCGTTAGTTCCAAATAGGAGTATGTCGTCCACGTACAGTGCAAGGAAAACTACGCTCCCACTGACATAAAGTCGGTAAACAAAACTTTCGTTCTCCAACTGTGAAAATCCATAAGATTTAATCACATTGTTGAAACATAAGTTCCATGACCTTGAAGCTTGCTTAAGTCCGTACAAGGACTTCTTAAGCTTCCAGACAAGATGTTCTTCGCCCTTGCGCATGTAACCCTCGGATTGCTGCATATAGATGTCCCTACCTTCTTCAAAGTAACCATTTAGAAAAGCGGTTTTGACATCCATTGGCCAAATCTCGAGGTCTAAATGCACAGCTATGGCAAGAAGTATCCGGATGGATTTGAGGATGGCTATGGGTGAAAAAGTTTCATCATAGTCTATGCCCTCTTTCTGACTATAACCCTTTGCCACCAGCCTGACTTTGAAAGCCGTAACTTCTCCATCCGCTCCCTTCTTTCGCTTGTATACCCACTTGCACCCTATGGCCCTAAAGCCATCAGGCAGCACAACTTTCTGGTATACATCCATAGCGGTTATGGATTCTATCTCAGAATCCATGGCGTGCGCCATTTCGCAACATCCTTGTCCGACACTGCCTCTTCGTAGGTTAGTGGGTCAGAGTCCTCATGCCCGTCTTCAGGGCTCAAGTCTGAGGACTCACCCACGAACATGTACCTTTCCGATTGGAAAATAACTCTCCAACTACGACGAGGCATCATTGTCGTGTCAGCAGTTGGTGCAACAACTTGTGGTTTTGCACCTTGCACTGAAAAATGCGCCGGTGGTGTTGTACCTCTCACAGGTGCACCCACGTTTGCACGTTCCCCTTCCCTTGGAATTGTATTCTCATACTCAATTTCTCGAAGAACTATATCACTCCTTGTTTTGTGGTTTCCTGCATACTCATCCTCCAAGAATCTAGGGTTGGTGCTAACAACGATTCGCTAACTCTCCGGAGAGTAAAAGTAACCACCTTTCGTTTGCCTAGGATACCCTATAAACAACATTACCTGTGTTCTGCTTTCTAACTTATCAGGTTCCTTCGTCAGCACGTGTGTCGGACAACCCCATACTCTAAACTTGCACAAACTGGGTTTGCGTCCAAGGAAGAGTTCACGGGTATCTTAGGAACTGATTTAGAAGGCACCAAGTTTAAAATGTAAGTCACTATTTCCAATGCGTATCCCTAAAACGAAATGGGTAAGCTTGCATAACTCATCATTGATTTCACCATCTCCAAAAGAGTTCTATTTCTTCTATCGGCTACACCATTTTGCTAGGGAGTACCCCGTGCAGTCCACTGGGATGTAATCCCATGATCTGACAAATATTGCAGGAACTCATTCCCTAGGTATTCGCCACCACGGTCAGATCGCAATGACTTGATAGTTTTCACGACCTTCTTTTCTACCTCAGACTTAAACTCTTTGAATTTTTCAAAGCATTCAGACTTGTAGCGAAGCAGGTAAACGTATCCATATCTCGAGTAATCATCAATGAAAGTGATGAAATACTCATACCCTCCACGAGCCTGTGTGGACATGGGCCCACATAAGTCAGAATTGATCAATTCCAACACATCATCAACTTGAGACTGACTAGCCTTGAAAGGCCTAGAAGACATTTTTCCCTCGATGCAGGATTCGCAGACTTGATAAGGTACAGGCCGGACTAAGTCCAATGTACCATCATCTGCAAGTCGCTGAATTCGCTTCAAGTTGACGTGACCCAGTCTCAAGTGCAAGAGATATGTAAGATCCTTATCAGAAGAAAAAAACTTTTTCTTTTTAGGATTATCAATTACAGATGAATTACATGCAGCACTCGCAGAAGTCTTATGATGACAGTTAACGACATAGAGAGAGTTATTCAGCATTCCACGACAGATAACAATGTTATTACCAATTATAGTAACACCACTCTAAAAAATAACTGAATATCTATCAACATAAAGTTTGGAAACTGAAATAAGGTTCCGCCGAAAATCTGGCACATATAAAACATCTCTCAAAGTTAAAACAGTATCATCAATGTACAAGGTGACATCTCCAATGGCAGTTGCACTCACTTGTGTTGCATTCCCAGTTGAGATGGTAACTTCGTCATTCTTCAACACCCTCCTTGGTGTGAACCCCTACAAAGTGTAACAAACATGGTCAGTAGCTCCAGTATCCACTACCCACGAATGAGTAGAAATTGATGCTAAACATATTTTCGTTACAAATGCAAATGATGTACCTTATACCTTGCTTTCGCATGCGTTCTTGCTTGAAGTAACACCAACCCTCTTCATCTCATTTGACCTCCTTTCACGTCTTCTTCGATCAATCAGATTCTTGAACCTAGTATAAACCACATCTTTCAATGTGTTCAAACTGTGTACAAAATCTGATAACTCATAATCCTCTGAAGGTATGAAAGACTGTTCTGCCAAGAGATCAGTAAGCAACTCTTTGAAAGTATACTCACTTCTCTTAGCTATATCTTTCTTAAAGTCATAGAATAAAAGCGGTAATGATTTCAGGATTATATTGATCTTAGCCCGATCACTGATACATCCACCTCTACGTATGAACCGATTCATGGTGTTATCCATCATCATCACATGTAATGTCACCGAACTACCATCTGCCATTCTCTTGCAGACAAGATCTTTTATGAGATCACAGCTGACAGTTCATTCCACTTTTCCATACGTAGCCACTAATTCCGTCCAGATCGCAACAGAGCTACAATAGCCCATGTACTTGAGCTTCAATTCTCTAGACAGGTTATCCGAGATTAACTTGTAAGTAAAATCTTCAGATACCACTCATCTATCATAAAATTCCCTCTCACGTCTAGAGACTTTATGGTAACGTGGGGTAAGTGGCTTCATAGTAAGAACAAACATGTGTTGCTTAGACAAGAGGATATACTCAATGCAGTATCTCCACTCAGGAAAGTTTGGACCAGTTAAAGGATTGAAAGCAAGAATATGATCAACAATAGACATAGACATATTTGAAACAAATAAATAATCTTAATAAGAACATACATGCAGAACATTCGAAAATAAATGCATTGAAAACCTCTTGATAAATCAAATACAAATGTTTTCCACTAATAGCCCAAGAGTTCCCACTGCAAGCTACACTCGTAGACGTTTACGATGTCACCCTCAACCAAACTGCGGGTTTTAAGCCCCAATCTTTTAATTTCATACCATGTCAGTAAATCCTTAGACACATGAAATTAATTATTAGTGTAAAATCTTAGACCAAACAATCTCTCAAGAACAGGGAAGCAACAACTGCATTATATTCTAAGATGCCTCTAAGCACTTAACCAGGAATTTAACTCCAGCCAAAAGAAACAGTTTGGCATGACACGTAACCATACCACACGACCCATAAAGCCTTTGTTATCTAAAATCTAAATCAATCCTAGCATACTTATGAGAAAGAATTACGCAAGCTACACTCGTAGACGTTTACGCATAACCCTCCCACTATTCACATGATTTAAATTGTTTGCCTAGAAATCCCAACAACTGCAGCCCATGTACCTTCGAGAATTAGCAAGCTACACTCGAAGACGTTTACTAAGACGGGAGATACACTTACAGCCTAGGATCACTTTGTGGAGGTCTATTGATTTTAATTAAAAAAATCCGCTTAGTCTTTTTGATAATAATTTCTTGTCATTATATTTTTCGTAATTTTTGCATGTAATTAAACAAGCCCAAAAATTTAAAAATATAATCCAACAAAAAATTAATCACATAAGCATGCCTTTAAAGCTATAAATAATAAAGCAGTAAAATATGCTTTCCTATTATCTACACATGCTTATTGCGCAATTAATAAATCACATATCATTTGAGGCAATTAAGACAAACAAAAATTCCCTGTGGCCCCACAAAACAGGAAAAATAAAATAATCCTATCTATTACAAAATTTAAAATTTGAATTTCAAATTTGGATAACTCCAAATCTTCTTCAGATCATCCAGGGTCTTGATATCCTCAACCACAAAATCTTTTGGATCTAGGGTTTTTTAGATTTGAAAATTGATCCCACAATCCAACTACAAACCCTAGGGTTTACATCAAATTGCACCAGCCGTCAAACCTTGAACCCTACCGCCGCAGCAGCAGTAGCCGCCGGCCAATAGCCACTGTCGCCGCCGCTGCCACGTCGATGCCGCTGGCACCGCAGGCTGCCTGCCCGCATGGCTACATAACTGCATCGCGCGGCCGCCCGTAGGCGATGGCCCCTGGCCTGCGCGATTGCGCCACCGCCGTTGCGTAGCCCGCGACCGCACGTCGCGGCAAGCCGCCTGCCTGCCACCGTGCGCCGCTGTGCACTGCCGTCGCCTCGCCGGTCTCCGTCTTCGTTCTTCAACCCGTCCAAATTAAAGATTTGAAAATAAAATTACAATAGCTATTCTATTACAATTTTTCCTATCAAATCTAATCACAAATTTTCTCTTGATTTTACAAAAAATGATATAATCCAAACACAGATAAACCACCACGGATTAAATCGAACGGGTTTCCACGAAGAGCAAAAATCGAACATCCACAGCAATAAAAAAACTATTCTTGCATAATCAAATTAAATCGCTCATCCAATAGAGCCATGAAAAACAGCCAGGCTCTGATATCAATTGTTGGGATTTCTTGGCAAACCGAATCACCAAATCCAAATAAACCGGACCGTTTCATGGATGTTGAAAGCAATTACCAATTTAATAAACCCTAGCATGCTGTTATGAATTTAATGCAGTGGATAAGTGATTACCTTTCTTCCGTAGAGTCAGATCCGATCTTTCGCGTTTGAATTTCCAACTTTCAATTCAACCACGCGATTCAATTAAATCTGCAGAAACAGAAATTAGCAAATCTAATTTCTAGATTTAATTAAATAGAAAAGAGAATGAAAAAATAAATTTATTCTCCAGATTAGATCTTCAGATCTGTATCCCAATGCTCATCAATCCTCCTACTGGTGAGGATTCCAAAGGATTGTGAATGTGTAAGCCAGAGTCAAATTTCTTCTCCTCCCGAACACACCAGATGCGCCGCCCCTCTCTGAAACTACGATTTCAACTGATTTGAATTGTTATAGAGTGGCTAGGGTTTAAGAGAGAGAACTGTCTATTTATAGACCTAGGGTTTTAACCCTAATGAGCTACTGGGCCTTTTTTTAGTATATTTAATTTGGGCCAGACCTGGGACCTAATGCAAATAATAAAGTGGGTCTATGAATTAATTAATTTCCATGTCCACAACCCAGGACACAATTAATTAATTAATATTAATTCTTTTTCACCACAGAATTAATACTGACCTACCATTTTATTACCACGTTATGAGAACGAGCTGCATTTACTTGAGAATCCCCATGTTTAAGGTTACTAGACATTCATTAATTCATAAGAGCTTCTGAAAAGCTCTATCTACAATTAATTAATATCTTATTTTCCTGAGCAGTACCACTCAAACCTTATCACTCGTGCTTGAACTTAATCAGCCTGCAGGATTTTAGCACGATGAATGATATTGAGCTCCTCAGGGAATGTCCCCATCCTATTACTCGGATATGGTTACCTAGCTCTAGTCTCAGGCTGCAATACACAAACTGTTGTTACCCAAGATGTGGTATACGAGCACGTTACTCAGGCTCTCCACCATGGCAAGTCAAAGCAACAGTCAACCCGTGCAAGCCCCTGAACCTTCGTTAGGGTTTGGACTCAATCAAGATCGAGAACTTGTATTCTCTGATGTCAGACAGTAGAATACATCTCCCTGTGGTCCAATCAATATGCCACCGCGCGTACCAACATATCAAGTAATCAAGATAGATTACTTCTTTCCGACTATGCTGTAGTCGATCCTGACTAACTTATCCTCGTACGCTGTCTCGTTGTGATAATATTTATATCTCACTAGGTCAAGTGATCGTACTGTCTTCTGCGATCAACAACACGCAATATGATCTTCCCTATCGGTGAAATAAGAGGATACCATCGTTACTCGCATGTAAGTTTGTTAATTAACAGATAGGAAATAACGTTGAATGTATACTCATCATATTAAATACTTTCTGTATACAAAACCCAACAACTTCGTTGCAGTCCAACTTTAATTTCTATCGTTACCTAGTTTAAGGTTTAATTAACAATATAATTCTTTTAGTTAGCACTTTCCCCATGGACATCTACCCCGCTCTAGTCTAACCCTTTCTCTCTCTACGATTTCATTATTATTTAGTATCTGTGTTCATATAGTTTAACTGCTGGAAGCTCATAGCCTGCTGTCTTCATATTATATGTCGCCCTCCTTTTTATATTTGTATCATTTGAAGTAAGACCTAGACTTGTTTATTTATCTTACTATTATAAGAATTGATCTTTGCGTAATCGCTGCATTTTTGCCTTGCTTAGCTCTGTTTTCATTCAAATTTGTTTCATTTGTGAGTTATGTGATTTCTGGAATTCTGATCCCTATATTACACATTTTGTTTTTACCAACATAAAGGTGTAGTTACTAGTTAGCGTGTTTTTTTTTTAGAAAAAGTATTTCATGTAAATGTAGTGTTACTAAATGTGATTTATTTTTAATATTTTATTTACAATATTACAAGTGGACATTCACCACTTTAGGTTAGTTCATCCTAGAATCATTGTGTGATTGTTGATGATTGTATGATTCTTGATGTAATGAACATTATTATTAGTTAGCTCCTTAATTTTCTCAATTGTTATTATATTCTGTTTGAACATTTGATACAAAGTAAGATATGTGGAGCTACTTTGTGTGACAAATATTTATATTGAGTTAATGTATTAGATTATATGTTAGAATTCTATACCTAATCTAATAGTATGCGCTAGAGTTATCATATTTCTCTGTTGATGGCTCCGTCATGATTATGAAGAGATATAGGCCTTTATATATAGTTATTAGAGCATAGTTAGCGTAGAAAGTTTCCTTGTAAATCTTGAGAATTGTTTATTCATCATTTAATATTTATGTAATTGTAGAAATTACTCATTCTTATTCCAGAAATATAATTATATAAATGACTAATTCTTATGTAATTGTATGTAACGCCCCCAACTGACCTTCCCAATTTGAGGTCGCGTCACATTGATGTTTCAGGTTTTATCAAACAATTCTTCAATCAAGTAAACAAACAAGCGGAAGATTTAAATAATATACGAGAGATTTAGATTCAAAAGTAATTGTACTTCGAGTCATAAGTTCAATTAAAAGCTTTCAATAATATTCAGAACTGGGAAGGAATAATTCAGAGAGTGTAGCAGCGTGCCAACGTGTGTGATGCGTGATGGAGATATGCATATGAAGATGCATATCTCAGGATCTCTGAGTTTACAAAAGTCAGCTGCTCTGTTTACACCCCTGCTCGCCCATCCTTGCTGCTCAACCTGCGTATTTTAGAAATAATACGAGGGGTTGAGTACTAACGTACCCAATGAGAAACATGCCCGAAAACATACATTATATAAGAGAAGTGCTATGCAACTCACACAGATAGAGACGGAGTTTTGTAGAAAGGAACCGTGCTATCTAAAAAATTTTATTTTGTGCACATTTAAACATGTTATTATATCTGTTATCGTTTTTGTAACTGGAAGCTTGCCCACTTCCGAGTTACGATGAGTAGTTAGGAATGCTTTAACATTCAACTCACTACCATCTAAGTGCACTAAATCTCGGAACACACTTCGAGATCCAACCGTATTTAATAATCAATCACTTTCTCACAGGGTTTAAGGTCACCACCATTTCACCCTTTATCATTCCTTCCAGGGTTTAAGGTCACTACCATTTCACCCAACTTTCAAATTAAGGTAGCTAACCTTCACAGTTAATAAGAGTAGCGCATTCACTAATAGTACATGGTTCATGTCTTATTAATACCTCTCTATTGTTAGCGTTCAACAGAGGACATATATAATAGCACAAAAACAAGCATAGCATCTCAATTTAAAACAAAGCAGTTTACACATTTTAAAAAATGAAAACACGCATTTGATTTTATACTGAAATAGTTTCCCACCTGATAATTGGCTTTTAGTTATAGATGTTTCTGGCTAGTACGAGCTTTCTGACCCTCGTTTTCAATCTCCTACAAGTAAACAGGGATAACCAAGTCAGAACGGATGATCTAGTACAATAATATCTTAATCATAATTAATCGAGACTTGAAAGAATTAGGATTGGAATAAGAGATCAAATCTTCCCAATGTTGAGCTCTGTGTCGACCGACAGGGCTCTGTGTCGGTCGACACAGCCCTTGGTCGACACAACTTCCAGATCGACAGATTCCCTGTCGACACAACTCTGTCGACCAATCCTATCGATCGACATACCCTTGTCGACCGACAGAAGTATGTCGATTTAATCCCCCGGCTGGCGTCCCTGTCGGTCGACACACACCCTGTCGACCGACAGAAGTGCTCGATAAATCCTTTGTCGAATATTTGTGTCGATCGAAACACTTCCTGTCGACCGCAAGGAGTGCTTGATCGACTATCCGACAGAAGGCCTCCTTGTCGATCGACAGGCCGGAGACAGGACCTGCAACTCACCGTATCTCCCGACTCCTCCGGCCGATTACACATGCAATCACATATTTTGACTCCCCATACCACAAGGAACACGATTATGATGATGAAACACTGAAAATACGAAGGAAACAGGGAAAGTATAGTAGCTCACCGGAGCTCCTCCCTCTCACGGCGGCGGTAGCGATTTCCGGCGGAAAACTTGAGTTTCTTGCTATCCGAAGGATCTCTACACGATGAGGAACACGAATCAATCATCAAAACACGGATTAATGAACGAAATAACAAGATCCAAACAAAAAACCTCGAATTTGAAGAGTGTTACACACCTCATCTTCTCTCTTCAATATCTCGGCCGTTTCTCGTCCTCTCGGAGCCCGCTTGTACTCAAATCGAAGCTTAGAGAACGTACTACGCAATGGTGGTGGCACTTGGTTTGATGGCGGCCGGATTTAGCCGGAATTTGGCCGGAAAGTAAGCTAACGGGTTTTTTTGGGGTGTTGGAGGGTTTGGGGTGCTCTCTACACTTTCTCTCTCTAGACTTAGGATTGAAGGTGAGAATGAGTATAATTTCTCTCCATATATTTGTTTAATTCCTCATTTTCCTTCTAATATACACATAATATTATGTATATACATATCTATATACATATACATAATATATCAAAGTATATTCTCCTTAATTATTGTATAATGTTCACTCCTATTTACATATGAATCCCATCAAACTTCCATAATTCATGATAAATTTTGATAATTCCTCCAAGATTTTAAAATATGATCAAACTCATAACCAAATTAAATTCTCCAACTATAATCTTCCCATATTTCCCTTCATAATTCATAACTCATGAATTATCCATTTCATTTCATCAATATAATTCCATCTCGATTGTATAATCATTTTCTCAATTCGATATCACAAAAATATGTATACAAAATCAGGAATAATTTTATTTATTAATTCCGAAACATTGCTATAAAAGTCTAAATATAGGCGGGGTATTACATCCCCTCACCCTTATAAAAATTTCGTCCCCGAAATTTACAAGGTCACAAAAAGTTCGTGAAACTTCTCTCTCATCTTATCTTCCAATTCCCATGGCGGAATTGACTTATTCCTGAGCTCTTGCATTTTACGATCTAATATGGCTTCCGGTCGTTGTTCATATCGCAAGTCCGGACTCAAAATCACTTCCTCTTGACGAATCACGTGTCTAGGATCGTGTACATATTTTCTCAGCTGAGACACGTGGAATACATTGTGAATGTTACCCATGCTCAGGGGTAGTGCTAATCTGTATGCCACTGGACTGTTGCGCTCGAGTATCTCATATGGTCCCACATAGCGCGGTCTCAGTTTTCCTTTCACCCCGAAGCGTATTATTCCTCTGGAAGGCGAAACTTTGAGGAACACCTTGTCTCCCACTTCAAAACACAATTCGGCCCTCCTTGTGTCAGCATAGGACTTCTGCCTACTATGTGCTTCTTTGATCCGCTCTCGAATCTGACGGACTATTTCAATCATTTCACCTATAGCGTCAGGTCCAATTACCTTCCTTTCTCCTACCTCATCCCAGTATAGAGGCGAACGACATTTCCTTCCGTACAAAGCCTCATAGGGAGCCATCCCAATTGTTGTCTGATAACTGTTATTATAAGCAAACTCAATTAGAGGCAAAATCGGCTCCCAACTGCTTCCTCGGTCTAAGACCACTGTCCTTAGCATATCCTCAAGAGTTTGGATTGTCCTTTTAGATTGCCCATCTGATTGAGGGTGAAACGCCGTACTGAAATTCAGATGAGTCCCCAATTCCTGTTGTAAGCTCATCCAAAATCGAGATGTAAACTTCGCATCTGTGTCAGACGTAATAGATTGCGGCACTCCGTGCAGTCTGACTATCTCTCGAACGTAAATCTGAGCTAACTTGTCTGATCTATAGTTTACCTTAATTGGTAAAAAGTGAGCACTCTTCGTCAGACGATCCACAACAACCCATATCACCGTATTCCCTTTCTGTGACTTCGGCAATCCCGTCACAAAGTCCATGGTGATATATTCCCATTTCCACTCAGGGATGTCTAACAGTTGCAACTTTCCATACGGCCGTTGATGTAACGCCTTAACTTGTTGACAAACTAAGCATTTTTCTACGTATAAGGCCACATCCTTCTTCATACCGTCCCACCGGTACTTGGTTTTCAAATCTTGATACATTTTAGTACTTCCTGGGTGAGCGGTATACGGCGTATCGTGAGCCTCAGTCAAGATCTCATTCCTCAACTCCTCGCTGGCTGGCACCAAAATTCTGTCTCTGAATAACAGTTCACTGTCAGGTGTTTCCCGATACTCTCCCACTGGATTGACCTTCAGCTTCTGACGCAACTTCTCAATTTCTGCGTCTTCCTTCTGTGCCTCGATGATTCTCTCTCTTAAATCCGGCACTACTTCCAAAGCTGCTAAATCACACCTCTTCCTTTTTGAAGGCGATATCGCCTCTAGACTGAGCTTCTCGAACTCCTGGATTAGTCTGCTTTCTCTTGTAAGCATGCATCCTAGTTGAGTTTCTCCTATCCTGCTCAAGGCATCTGCCACTGAATTGGCCTTGCCTGGGTGATAGTTTATCGTTAGATCATAATCATTCACGAGTTCTAACCATCTCCTCTGCCTCATATTCAAGTTCTTTTGTTCGAAAAAGTACTTCAAACTCTTGTGATCCGTGAATATGGCACACTTCATTCAATATAGATAGTGTCTCCAAATTTTCAACGCATGGATAACAGCTGCTAACTCCAAATCGTGAGTCGGGTAATTTACCTCATGCGGTCTTAATTGCCTAGACGCATAAGCTATCACTTTCTCGTCCTGTATCAACACACAACCTAACCCATTCTTCGAAGCGTCAGTGTAAACCTCAAAGTTCTTATCTGCCTCTGGCACTGCTAAGACTGGCGCAATTGTTAAAAGTTGCTTCATTTTCTGGAAGCTCTCCTCACATTCCTCGGACCATACAAACTTCACACCCTTCTGCAGTAATTGGGTCATCGGCTTCGCAATCTTTGAAAAGCTCTCAATGAATCTTCGGTAATAACCAGCTAAACTGAGAAAACTACGAATCTCGTTCGGCGTAGTTGGTGATTTCCAGTCCATCACTGTCTGGGTCTTGGCTGGATCTACCTTGATTCCGTCTGCCGAAACGATGTGACCCAAGAATGTCACTTCTCTCAACCAGAATTCACACTTACTGAACTTGGCATACAACTTCTCATCTCTCAGGGTTTGCAATACTGTTCTCAAATGCTGCTCATGTTCCACTTCGCTCTTCGAGTATATCAAAATGTCATCGATGAATACTAACACGAAGTTGTCAAGATATGGATGAAATACTCGATTCATCAAATCCATGAACACTGCAGGAGCATTCGTCAATCCAAACGACATTACTACAAACTCGTAGTGACCGTATCTAGTTCTGAACGCTGTCTTCGGAATATCCTTCTTCCGAATCTTCAACTGATGATACCCTGATCGAAGATCGATCTTGGAGAATACTGTGGCTCCCTTGAGCTGATCGAATAGGTCGTTGATCCTTGGTAATGGGTATCTGTTCTTCAGTGTCAACTTATTTAGCTCTCGATAATCAATGCACATACGCATCGATCCGTCCTTCTTCTTTACAAATAAAACTGGTGCACCCCATGGTGACACGCTCGGCCTGATATACCCTATATCCAATAGTTCCTGAGGTTGAACTTTCAATTCTTGCAATTCCTTCGGGGCCATGAGGTACGGCGCTTTGGAGATTGGAGCCGCACCCGGTTCCAGATCGATAGTGAATTCTACCTGTCTGTCTGGTGGTAACCCTGGTAGTTCCTTCGGAAACACATCCTCGAACTCTCTCACTATCGGTACGTCTTGCACTGTCAGCTCTAGTTTCTCTTCTCTCTCCAAGTATACTAGAAAGGCTTGATTCCCCGCCTTACGCAACAACTTTGTTGCCTGAATTGCAGAGATTACAACCACTCTTTGTCTCCGTCTAAATCCATGCACAAACGCCTCTTCATTCCCTTGTTGTGGAATGATCACTCTCCTCTCACGACACAAGATGGTCGCTTTGTTTTCTGATAGCCAATCCATTCATAGGATTATGTCTACGTCATGAATGTCCAGTACGTTCAACTCTGCTACATGAATCTCATTCTCGTTCAGCTTGATTCTCAAGTCTCGGCACACTAAAGTAGAAATAGTGGTTTCTCCTGAAGGTATTACTACGTTCAAGTCATGACTATTCTTCTCTACCTTAAGTTCAAGTGCCTCAACACATGTAGATGAAATGAAAGTATGCGATGCTCCTGTATCAAATAATACCATAACAGGTATATCATTAATGCATCCCTTACCTGCCAAATTTCCATCATCTTGGTTGCCATCCAAAGCATAGGCTCAGGCTCTCCTATGCTGTCCATCACCACCCTGCTGATTTCCCTCTTGGTTTCTGGGTGGAGCCTGATTGCCCTGTCTGCCTCCTCCTCAATTTCCCCCATTGCCTCTCCATGGCTGGCGATGTCCTCTGATAGCTCTCAGCTGCTGTTTCGCAGGCCTTTGGAAGTTCAGGCGATTTCCTCCTCTTGCTTGGGGTGTGGCACACTGATGAGCAAAGTTCCCTAGACCATTGCAGTTAAAACATCTTACTTCGCCTCGCCGACAATCCCCCGGGTGTCTCTTCCCGCATCTCGGACAGTTCTGCAGACCCATATCTCTCTGGTTACGCCTCGGAAATGGTTGGGGATTGTTCATCTGAAAATTCTGATTGTCGTACCTCCCCTGGAAATTCTGCTGTCTGCCCTGGTCTTGGCGCTTCTGACTGCCTTGCCCTTGCACGAATTGCCTCGGCGGCTCTTCCCATTTCCTCTTCTGAATTGGGGCTGGGGCCTGTACTTCCTGTGCTCCCCACTCCGGCAGCTTTTTCATATTCCTGGACGCCTCAATGTCCAAAGCATTGCTCAACAGCTCTTGATAGCTTAAACCCTTCATGGTTGCCAGCTGCGTGCGGATCTCCTTGCACAGACCATCTCTGAACTTTTCTGCCATCTTTTGTGGCGTGTCCGCCAGATACGGCGCCATCTGGAGTAGCTCACCGAACTTGGTGTCGTACTCCTCCACCGACAGCTTTCCTTGCTCGAACAGGAAAAACTCCACTGCCTTCTCCTTTCGATATTGCTTCGGAACGTACTTCTCAAACAAGGCCTCCTTGAATCTCTCCCAGCTCAGATGGTCTCTCTCTGCGGGTGCGACTGACTTCACATATGTCTCCCACCATCTGTCTGCCTTCCCCTTCAGCTGGTAAGATATGCAATTGATCTTCTCTTCCTCTGAGCATCGCATGTGCTTGAAAATCTTTTCAAGCTCCCTTACCCAGTCTTCTGCAGCTGCTAGGCCTCCTGTTCCATCAAAAGTGGGAGGCTGCTGCTTCCTGAAGGTTTCCACCCACTTTACTGAAGAAATTTCAGGTGCGTTCCCATGTGGTGGTGGAAATTGACCATGCTGGTCAGCTGGGCCTTCTTCATCTGATATGATTTCATATTCCTCATATCCTTGATTGATAGGGACCTCCTCCCAGTTTGGGTTTTTGTACTGAGGCTGTGGGTTGGCTCTCCCACGACCTCTGCCCCTCTGGCCTCTGCCTCGGCCTTGTCTGCGGCCTCGGCCTCTGCCGCGGCCTCGTCCCCTTCATTGATCGAGGAATTCCATTACTTTTCACTGCAAAACAACACTTATTTAGCAATTCCATAATATCCTCACATAATAACATTCATTATATCCTGGAATCATACCACCCATTCAATACTCACTCAAGACTTTTAAACAATCAACACCAACAATCAAAGTCCAAGAAGTTCCAACAATAATCGTTAAATAACCATGCAAGTCTCACATGCTACAAATCCGATACAACAGGAAATACAAGGTTCAACAACAACTAAATCTCAGTCTCTTTCCGGAACATAATCGTAAATAGAGTACAACGAAGGCATCAGTAAGATGTCCAAATCCAAATGATAAACAACCCAATCAAATCCATACAACTCTCACTCGGATCCCTCAGACGGATCCACCTCCTCATCATCATCCTCCATCTTCATCGGCATCTTACCCCTGTCTTGAGCTGTCACCCTCCTGCCTCGGCTGCTCTCGGTGTCGCTGGATAGACAGATCGGCGCCTGTCTCGTCCCATAGCCATAAGCAGTCCCATAGCCTCCAAACATATCCTCGTATCCGCTAGCTGTGGGTCTCGGCCACATCTCGGCACTATCCCAACCATAGTCATGTACCGGCTTGGCCCCGCTGGGCCCTCCCAAGTCCTGTTGTGGCTGCTGAACTGATGGTGCACGTGGATCCTGATATCCATAAAGTAAGGTCGGATCCTGCTGTGGCGGTGGATACTGGACTAAAGCTGTAGAGAAATCACACCACGCGTAAGGATCATAAGCTCCTCATTGCTGTAACCCGGGCTGCAGTGACGCATAAGCTGTTGTAGGCGTACTCGGTATAGGTCAGACTCTCGGATGTGACGTGGGTGCAGATACCTGTGCATCCGGTGCCATAGATGGTGCCGGTGGTAAAGCTGGAGTCCACTACGGTCGAAGTAAGGGTCGACTGATCCTCCAGACCGGTGCTCGGATGGTACTACTATCTGTGCCATGGAAGATGAGGTAGGTCTAGGCCTCGACTACGGTGCCTCACCTGTCGCCGAAGCCTGTGTACTCCTCGAGGATGCTGGTGACACACCCTCAACTAAAACTGCCCCCTGGATGAGTGCAGCCATGAATGTCTGAAAACTCCCTCGAGTACCCGTCCGCTGATTACGATGAACTCTGGCTAGCTCCAGTGTCCCACTAGTCCACCTCGATGGCATCAACTCTGTGGTCCTCTCCATAGCCTCTGCATCTGTGATGCCCTGTCCTCTCGCCTGTCTCCAAAAATTCTAGTACTCCATCAACGTGTTAGGCAAATTGTCCTCCTCAAATGGTGGATAGCTCCTAAAACAAAAAACTGCGCTCCTAGGGTCCATCTGCCACAACATCAACGTCAAACGATCAGTCCAAGGTCATAAATAACGTCAACATACGCAACTCTGAGTCTTGGGACAACCACTGGTCTCCGATACACTATGCCGAGGGTCTAACGGATCCTCGCGCTAAAAGACACACTCACTCGAGTCTCAACTAACATGCCAGGCTCCTTGTGCATTCTGCACACTTAACACCAACTAATCTCGTGCATTTTGCACACTCACCCAATTACTGGATTTTCCAGTTCACAGAAATTTTCAATTTCACAACACAGGGTCAAAGTTCTAAGTTCAATAATCAATTCACTTCATCCTTACAACATCATACTACAGCTCAATTCAACTAGCACATCAATAGCCAGAACACCAAGTTTAACTGCTTGCAATTAATTTCAAATTCACAATCAACTCAAATTCAACTCATGCTTTCTAGAAAAGGGTCACCTCGTGAGTGCCGAATAGAAATCCATTTTTAACTTTTTGGAAATAGCAAAACTTTCTCAAACTCAACACCTCAAAACCACTTTGTTCTCAACTCAACACCTCAAAACCACTTCATCACAATTAGTGTTAGCACTCTGGCTTAACACAAAATCAATCTCATTTAAATCAACCCAACCCTCTTACTCCACATAATACCAACTCTTTCAATTCCTCAATTTACTTTTCAAAACATTCATAATGTTTTCAAAACATTCAAATCGTACTAAAATTGCAAGCAGGGGAAACTTTTAAATCTTAAACTTTAAAGCTTTTTAAAACGTACCTCAGGTGGCGCAGGATGGAGTAGGGTGTAGACACGAGCGAGTACTTCACACGACTTTCAAAATTAAACACTTCTAAGACTTGAAGTTTTTAAATACTTTAAAATCTTTTTAAAACTTCAAAAACTCACGCTCTGATACCACCTCTGTAACGCCCCCCAACTGACCTTCCCTATTTGGGGTCGCGTCACATTGATGTTTCAGGTTTTATCAAACAATTCTTCAATCAAGTAAACAAACAAGCGGAAGATTTAAATAATATACGAGAGATTTAGATTCAAAAGTAATTGTACTTCGAGTCATAAGTTCAATTAAAAGCTTTCAATAATATTCAGAACTGGGAAGGAATAATTCAGAGAGTGTAGCGACGTGTGTGATGCGTGATGGAGATATGCATATGAAGATGTATATCTCAGAATCTCTGAGTTTACAAAAGTCAGCTGCTCTGTTTACACCCCTGCTCGCCCATCCTTGCTGCTCAACCTGCGTATTTTAGAAATAATACGAGGGGCTGAGTACTAACGTACCCAATGAGAAACATGCCCGAAAACATACATTATATAAGAGAAGTGTTATGCAACTCACATAGATACACACGGGGTTTTGTTGAAAGAAACCGTGCTATCTAAAACATTTTATTTTGTGCACATTTAAACATGTTATTATATTTTTTATCATTTTTGTAACAGGAAGCTGGCCCACTTCCGAGTTACGATGAGTAGTTAGGAATGATTTAACATTCAACTCACTACCATCTAAGTTCACTAATCTCGGAACACACTTCGAGTACCGATCGTATTTAATAATCAATCACTTTCCTTCTAATATACACATAATATTATGTATATACATATCTATATACATATACATAAATGTATATCAAAGTATATTCTCCATAATTATTGTATAATGTTCACTCCTATTTACATATGAATCCCATCAAACTTCCATAATTCATGATAAATTTTGATAATTCCTCCAAGATTTTAAAATATGATCAAGCTCATAACCAAATTAAATTCTCCAACTATAATCTTCCCATATTTCCCTTCATAATTCATAACTCATGAATTATCCACTTCATTTCATCAATATAATAATTCCATGATTGTATAATCATTTTCTCAATTCGATATCACAAAAATATGTATACAAAATCAGGAATAATTTTATTTATTAATTCCGAAACATTGCTATAAAAGTCTAAATACAGGCGGGGTATTACATTGTGGAAATTACTAATTGTAATATAATGTCAGGGCTATGAAAATATTCAATAGTTCAACAGGAAGAAGAGTCACACGCATTTCTTGGGAAGTCATCAAGGTATGTGTGTCTCACTTAAGAATTTCAAAGTTGTATATTAAAGCATTAACGGTCTCTTAAACTACATAATCATACAGTGTCCACAGCAGCTGATGCAAAACAATGTGGCTATTATGTCATGCGATATATGAAAGATATTATTGATGGTATTCGTGATTCTCTTTCGTTGACAGATATGGTAATTAAAATATATCAATTTATTACAAAATTTTTATTTCAGTACTAACTCATCATTACTTGCAACTATTTATTGTGTTTGTTCTTCTATTTTTATAGTTTAATGAAGAAATGTATCATACACGTGAAATCAATGAAGTTCGTACAAAATGGTGTGACATTGTTCAAACTTATATGAACTGAGGTATGTTGGTCTGCTTGATTAATCGTTTTATCGTTATTTATCGCCCGTGTGAGGGTGTCTATCATTGTTTTTTTTCCTCCTTTTATCGTATTTCTCGCCCGTGTGGGGTTGTGTTATTGTTATTACGTGAAAATGTGGTTTGTTGATTTTTTTGGTTTAATCATTTTAAGATGTTATGTTGCTCGATTGTCATTAAGATATGTGAATTATGTGAATGTGGTTTGTTGATTTTTTTATTGAACCATTTTAAGATGTTATGATGCTCGATTCTCTTCGAGATATTAATATGTGAGTTATGTGAATTAGGGGGTTGTATTATCATTGTTTATTTCCCTACCGTTATTTCTTAAAATGTGATTTGTTAATTTATCAGTTAAAGAATTTTAAGATGTTATGATGCCCGATTATCTTCAGGATATTATATGTTATTGTTGGGGTCAAGAATGAGCGACCCAAATTAAGAGGCCCGATAGTGCGGCCCAAAGATATCACGAAAGAAGACCAGGCATAAGGTCCAATAATCAAGCCCAAAATCAGAGGTTGACTCTTAGTCAAGTTTACAATGATGGAAGCAGTTCGACATAGTTGGGCCGAGGGAATAATCGGTAAAATTGGTAAGTCCAAGTAAAATCAATTCGACAGGGAGGCAGTTCGATGTAATCAATTTGATAAAATGGTAAATTACACGGGCGGATTGAGGTAGTAAATGCGAGAAAATATGGAAGGCGGATTCCCCGAAAACTAAAGCTTGGGCGCGTCGAAGGAGTTAATACCAGCAGTTATTGCATGCGGAGAACTCGGTAGTAAATTCGGATCCGTTATTTAAAGCTCTATAAATATTTCAGGAAAGACGAATTCTGGGGCTAATCACGATACTCACACAAAAAAGAACAAATCAGCTCAATTGAAAGCTTACATGTAGAAATCACTAGTTTATAGCAGTTCGATGCAGTTCAAACGAACCAGGATTTGTATTTCATTCCATATTTCATTTAGCTTCAATTTCTCTTTTTAGTAATTTTTGTCTATAATTCTATCATTTCTTTCCGTGTTAATAAAATTGTTCTTGGGCCTCTTGTTACACAAAAATACCCGCAACAATTTGGCACCCACCGTGGGGCCCAAGAACAAATATTGTGCTAACCTCTATCGCAGGAAATGGCAGAAGGCAGAAATAACACGAATCCTATCGAACTGGTGACCGATGGGACCACGCCTCCCTCTGGGGCAGGGAGAGGGGTGAGCCAAGGACGAGGAGCCAACCCAGCCGCAAGCCGTGGGACTCCCACAGGAGCGGGACGAGGGCAATCGACAATGGTGGGTCGTGGTACCGGCCAGCATCGTGAAACACTGGAAGATATCAGGCAAAATTTCAATGTTACCCCGCTCAACGAACTATCGTTCCCACCGCCGCCGCCTTCGCTAATGCAGGACCTGTACGTAGCCCAATTGGTAAGCCAGGTCCAGGCGGCTCGAGGCATCATGGAAAGGATGGGAACGCAGGTGTAAGCCGTGACTCAAAAATGCAAGCTCCTCGAATAGGATAACCAACGGCTGCAGCAGCGGCTCAACGCGCGATCGATAGTGGAAGAACCGGGGAGCACTAGCAGAGGTCGGCCTGCTGCAGCTAGAGATCTGCGACACAAGTTTAACCCGACCACAGAGAATGGGATTGAGCATGAGACACCGAGAACTCCCCCAGAGAATCGAGGCATAAACTAGGACTTGCTGGTGGACTCGGGTGCGGCGGGAAATGCAATGTTAGCACAAATGGAGAGGAGATTCGAACAACATCTCAATTATTTCGATTCGGTAATCGCCAGGGTGCCGGGCCTCCCACCTCCGAAAAGGACTATCCCAAGAGAAAGCTATGCAGAATCACCGTTTGCACCTAAGATCACGAAGGCTGAGCTTCCATATCGGTTCACTCCACCAAGCTTCGTGCTCTATGACGGCACTTCTGACCCAGAGAACCATGTAGCGGTGTACAAGCAGAAAATATTCGCACTAGCAATTCCCAGTGCGCGACGTGAGGCATGTATGTGTAAGAGCTTCGGATCAAGCCTCACCGGACCCACCCTTCAATGGTTCATCAACTTGCCAAGAGGATCAATCTCAACCTTTTCCAAACTGCACCAGCTCTTCCTTCGACAGTACTCGAGTAGCAGGAAGCTTGACAAGCACTCGGATGACCTGTACGTGGTAATCTAGAAGCCTGGAGAACTGCTTAGAGCCTATCTGTCGTGGTTCAACAAGGAATTGGTGGACGTGTCGAACTAACCTAATAGCACAGGAGTACGAGCGTTCACCAAGGGACTGGACGTCGACTCTGACCTTTACAGAGAACTGTCAATTTACCCTTTCCAGACTATGGATGATGCCCTCAACTGTGTCTGGGGTTTGATCAAACGGGAGGAGGATGAGCCTTACCGAAAAGCGCAGTGCAGTGGGGGGGACTAGTGGCTCGATAGGAGCAGCGGCGAGAGTAGCGTGACAGGCGCCCCACACGGCCGCATCCGTACAGTCGCCCATCTGGTAGCAAGCCACCGCAGATCAACACCTTGACCCCCTTTGTGCCAGAATACCCTTTTGATCGAACCGGTTGATTTGGTGCATAATGTACTCCGATAGATACCGAAAAGGGTAAGGTGGCCGCAAAACATGAAGACTAAATTTTGTGACTTCCACAACAACCATGGGCACACCACGGCGGACTGCCGCGTGTTGCGGTTAGAAGTGGTTGAGTTATTGAAGATAAGGGGAAGCGGACTTGGACCCGTGAAAAGCAGATCGCATCACCCGCAGGAGAATTCAGTCAAACTGACAATTCACCAGCCCCATTTCGCACTATTAATTGTATCATCGGTGGCTCCAAGATCAGCGGGGTAACTAGGTCACCGCCAAGCGGGCCAAGAGACAGAACCGCAAAGAGGTCGCAATAGCGCAAAGCGTTTCGGCCCATGCGCCAATCAAATTTATGGACAAAGAGGCTCCAGAGTTGAGCCACCCACACGACGACGCTTTGGTCATCTCTCTGCAATTGTCGGACTGCATCGTCAAGAGGATCCTAGTGGATAACGGTAGTTCAACCAATATCCTCTTCCAACATGCGCTAAAGGAAATGAAGATCCCCGAGGAAAAGATAACAAAGAGTCAGACTCTATTGATTGGATTCAATGGAGGGGTGCAGATGATCGTGGGAACGGTAAGTTTATCGACCTATTGTGGTGGAGTTCGGCATGATGTATCCTTTGAGATCATCGACGCACCTAATGCTTATAATGCACTACTGGGACGCTCGTGGCTCCACTAGCTCAGGGTAGTGCCTTCCACGTACCAGCAGATGGTTAAGTTTCCAACTCAAGATGGGATACACATGATCAAAGGCGAACAGAGTGCCGCTAAAGAATGTTATTATGCAAGCTTCAAGACGGTATACACACAGCAACATTTCCCAACTAATCCATCACTACCACCACCAGGAGTGTTCGACAGTACGATGGAAGTAGGGCTCAACCCGGCAGAACCCACTAAGAGGACCAACATCGGGAGCGATCTTGATCCGAGAGTCCGAAGTGAGCTCATAGAGTTCCTAACTAAGGAACGATCGGTGTTCGCGTGGTCGCACAAGGATATGGTTGGCATAGACCCCGAAGTGATGACACACCAGTTGCAAGTTAACCCCAGCATGAAGACCGTGCAACAACGAAGGAGGAAATTTGCGCCAGAAAAGAATGATGCGATCAACGAGGATATACAGAAACTGCTCGACATCGGCTCGGTAAGGGAAGTAAAGTACCCGACGTTGTTGGCCAATGTTGTAGTGGTAAAAAAGAAGAATGGGAACAATTGAGTGTGTGTGGATTACACGGATGTCAACAAGGCCTACCCGAAAGACCCGTACCCCCTGCCGTACATCGAAAGTATCGTCAACGCCACGACAGACCATGAACTGTTAAGTTTCATGGATGCATTTTTGGGGTATAACCAGATTATGATGCATCCGGACGATCAAGAGAAGATGACATTCATGACATATAAGGGAATCTATTGCTACAAGGTGATGCCCTTCGGACTCAAAAATGCGGGCTCGACTTACCAGCGGCTGGTAAACAAGATGTTCGAACCTCTCATCGGGAAGACCATGGAAGTATACATCGATGACATGCTGGTAAAGTCTAAGAAGACCTCCGAGCATGTCCGACATTTAAAGAAAGCCTTCGATATCTTGAAGCAGTACAATATGAAGCTGAATCCAGCGAAGTGCACGTTCGGAGTAGCCTCGAGAAAGTTTCTAGGATATATTTGTAACCAATCGGGGAATAGAAGCTGGCCCAATGTAAATCAGGGCGGTGAAAGAACTTGCCCATCCACGGAGTCCGAAGGACGTTCAGAAACTGACCGAGAGGTTGGCAGCCTTAAGCCGGTTCATCTTGTGATACTCAGACAGAACGCATAACTTCTTCCGAGTCCTACAAAAAGGGAAGCAGTTCGTATGGACAGAAGAATACGCGAAAGCCCTTGAGCAGATAAAGGAGTATCTAACAAATCCACCATTACTCTCGAAACTGGAGCAAGGGGAGACTTTGCTACTATATTTATCCATCTCGGACCACGCCCTTGGCGCCGTCTTAGTACGAGAATATCAAGGGAAGCAACACCCTATCCACTATGCAAGTAAACCCTTGCTCGAAGTTGAAACCAGATATACAGCATTGGAAAAACTGGCTCTAGCCTTGATAATGGCGTCGCGAAAACTAAGGCCCTACTTTGAAGCACACCCGATAAACGTGGTGTCCTCATACCTGCTTTGCATCGTACTTTCGAATCCAAGCCTCTCTAGAAGGCTGTTAAAGTGGGCCGTGGAAATTAAAGGTTTTGGGTTGAGTTCGAACCGAGAATGACGATAAAGTCTCAGGGCCTAGCAGACTTTGTGGCGGAATACTCGGTAAAGATGCAACTTGCAGCTGAAAAGGAAATAGCGAACTTGGAGGTAGTGGAGAATGGAAAGGAGTCGTGGGTACTACAGGTCGACAGCTCCAGCAATATGAACAGAAACGGGGCTAGAATCAAGTTGAGCAACCCATGGGGCGAACAGTTCGAGCGGGCTATCCGCCTTAATTTTGAAGTAGGATATGTGCGTAAAATGACCTATATTTCGATGTGTGATCGTGCATGATTGTGGCAATTTTACTCCCATATCATATGTTTTTGTCTTCTTTTTGTTGTGTTTTCGTGTTTTGTGTGTTTCAGATGATGTAGGTTAGGTTTTGAGCATAAATTAACATTTTCGGCTAAGTTTTAGAGGAAAAAGCTGTGAGGATCCAGAGCGGCTCGGCCGGGAAGATTTGGCTTGACCGATCCTGAGCCAGACAGAGGCTGAGCTCCACCAATCCTGGCTCCTGAGCTCGACCGATCCTGGCAAAACAGAGGCAAATCCCGGTCGAGCCAAATCCATCCTGGGCAATCTTGATCGGGAACTTTTGGCAGTTTTTTCTGTTTCAAGTCATCCCGGCAGATCCGATCTTGGCCCGGGCGATCTGAGGCTCTGCCAACTTATTATAAAAAGGGGGAAACTCGAAATTGGAGGAGACGTTTTGATACTTTTGCAAAATCTACACAAAATCCTCCTAAAATTCTCTCTACGATTTCCATTTTCATCCCTTCCAAAACCTCACCCAAGGTGTCAAGGAGCTAATCCATCATCATTGGAGAAGAATTGAAGATCCAATGGGGTAGATCAAGACCAAGCAAATCCAATTGGGGAAGATTTGATTTTCTACTTATCAATTGTAATGGATTTATTTCATTTCAACTTTGTATTGTTACAATTGAGAGCTATGTTGTTCTAATTCAATTTGGATGTTGATTTGAACAAGGATGTATGAAGATTAGGTTTGATAATTGTTTGTTTACCTCCCTCTTTGTGATTGAAGCATGCTAGATCTTGTTCCTATTCATCTAGATGTAGGTAAGAGCCAATCTAGGTGATAATTGACATAATCATTGCAGCCAACACGCGGATAGGCGTGTCGTGAATATCATGTCTTCATATGTATCTCGATCCAATCCCTGTGCGGAGGAAGTGCATAGGTCCATAATTTGCTAGCTTTTAGGAGTGAGTTAGGAACTTATAACGTGACTGTTTGTATCTTCTAGCATCATCTACGACCAATTCATCGTGACAAGGGATTGGCTATATTAGAGCAAATTGATCATCCATCTAGGGATTAAAATGTGTTTACATCAATAATTAACCTAATTGGATTACATCTACGTTTATTTCAACATCCTATCTACCTCATTTGAGTATTTGTTTGTCTTGGTTTACCAAAGTGTGGAGAGAATTGATTTGATTGATTGAGATTGAATGTTGATTTTTGGTTTAATTCATTGCTTGTTATATGTTGTTAGAATAGGTTTAAATTTATTGCCTAGTTTGATAGAAATCACTCAACGATTTTAATTTGCCTAGCTATTAGACTTTGCTATAGTATCCTGGTAATCTAGCAGGCGAAGGGAAGAAGGACCTAGATTGATAATTAAACCTTGTGTGTGCATTGAGAATTTGTATGAATTTTTATTGCACATCAAGTTTTTGGCGCCGTTGTCAGGGACTTCATTTAGTAGGTTGCTAGATATTGGGGGAAAAGTGAAGCTTGTAGTCTAGGTGTTTGTGTAAATAAATTTGTTGTTTAAATTTGTTTTTGTTGATTGGTTTGTGATTTGATCTGTGGATCTTTGTAGGTCCTGAAAGATCACGAGGTTAAAAGTTTGGTTGTGCGAAGAGGAAGACAAAATGGAGAATAATCGTGGAGTTAACTCGGAGAGGCTTAATAATCTACAAAGACAAATGGAGGAAATGAAAGCCAAAATGCTGGAGAGACAAAGACTGCGGAAGCCTATCCGAAACGTGTATGAGGAAATGCTTGAATGTAATTACCAATGGCCGGAAGAGGAAAGAGTTTATCAAATGGTGAATGTTGTAAAGGAATCTCCAGAGAATGATTGGTGGAGAAGTCAAATAGATCTCATGCAAGAGAAACTTAATATGATTAGAAAATCAAGTAGAGAGCATGAAGAAAAACAAGAGATGGAGGTGAAGAAAAAAATGGATGATGGGAATAAAGGCGATGAACCGGGAAGGAAAGAGAAGTAATACTTCAATTTGATGAGGTAAATGAGGACATCAAGGATCCGGTGCAAATCTTTGAATATATTGAGAAGGATGAGAGTGCAAATATTGTGATGAAACACGAGGAAATATTAGGAGATGTCAAAGAGGAGGAGGAAACCAAAGAAATTCGTAGTGAAGAGATGATGGGTGATCATCAAGAAGAGCTCATGAATGATGATTCCAAGGAGACGGTGAAGATCATAGAAGGAGTGAAGAAAGGTAAAATTGAGGAGCCTTCACCTGAGGAGATTCAAACAATACCGGCATTGGCACAATTCATAGAAGAGGAAAAGCCGACAATAAGCAAAGAGTATGAGGATAGGTTTCAACAGGAAATGTTAACTTGGGAAGTAGGCAAGGTTGAGGAGAGAATGGTAAGTGCATTGGGTGAATGGATCAATGAGTTTCTTGAAGTGGGGATTCGTTTGGAGAAAGGCTTAAAGATCACTTTGATGACGGTGAAATGCAACACTATCTTCACGTTAAATTTATCAATCCGAGTCCTTTTCAATTCGCTCTAGTGAAGATCACTTACTCGTTTAAAGGTTCAAATAGCTAGGCAAATAATAGTCGTTGGTAATTATTTAACTAGACAAAATAGAATATAAACCAAGCATACAAGTAACAAATCAATAACCAAACATGTGTATTTAAACTTCTCAAGCCAAATCAATTAAGTAACTTGTTTAGGTAGATTAAAGTCTCAAGTTCAACAATAAGAAGATAGTGAGTTTTGATTGAATTTCTATTGTTCCAAGTTGAATCAAACTATGTTGTAAACCAAGTTTAATCCCTAGGAGGTTGAGCAATCGACCCTACATTCATTAGCCCCTTGCTACGGTTAGCTAACGGTAGATGACACTATGAATTGCAAACAACTACGTTATTAACCCCTAGATCACTCCCAATCGACCGTCAATTATCGCCCTACGACCTAGCCCCGCACAGGGATTGGAACTAAAATCGTAAGAATATACACTTTTCACGACGATTCCGCCCGCGTGTTGGCTGCAGCGTTCACATCAACTACCTCAAAAGCTGGCTATTACCTACACCTAAGAGGTAAGGAACAAGCTCAAGTGCAATTTAATCCCTCAAAGGAAAGTAAACAAGCAAATTTGATATCAACTCATCACAATATCTATTCTACAACACTCACAAATGAATTTAGTTCTTCATACCTTGAATTGAGTACAAATCAATAAGAGAAATGAGAGAATCCATTATAAAATTGCAAGGTCAAAGTGTGATCTTCCTTGATTGCCTTCCTTGGACTCAATCTACCTTCCTTCCTTCCTAGACCTTCACCAAGTCGGAAGAATTTGGCTTGAAACTCCTTCAATGTGGATGGGGAATGGTTTGGAGATGAATTTAGAGAAAACTCTCGTGACGGTTATTTGAAATCTGACCAAAAGTTCTTTTAAAATTTGAAGATCCCCCTTTTATAGACGAGCTCCCAGGGCCTCGGATCGCCCGGGCCAAATTTAGCTCGCCTGAGCTAAGTGGAAAACTGCCAGAAACCGCCAAAACCTGTAATGACTCAGCCGAGCGGACCCTCTGAAGTTCAGGCTTGGTCGAGCACTGCAGGGTCGGCCGAGCCATGCCTCTGTTCCAACGGCTCGGCCGAGAAATCTCTCTGAAATCGGGTTTCTTCCTTCCTTTGTTCCGCTCGGTCGATCCAACTTCCTTTTAACCTTCGGCTCGGGCGATTTACCTCCAAAACTCAACCAAAAGTGTTGATTTATGCTCAAAACACGTCCTACAACATTCAAAACACGAAAACACGACAAAAGAACAACAAAAACATATGATATGAGGGTAAAATGGCCACAAACATGCACGCTCACAAATCGAAATATAGGTCATTTTACACACATATCATAATCCCCCAAACTTGAACCTTTGATTGTCCTCAATGAAAATAAAGTAAAGCAATCCACGAACCTCATGAAACAACCTCACAGCTCATCTTAATTATCTTGGCGTGCCTTAATAAACCGAGATTATCACCTAACTTTGTGACACGGTTAATGCTAACGACTTGAACCACTCATCAATTTTTGGATAAAGAAATAAAAACACTCCCTTACGTGTTTAGGGACGATGAGCATCACTCATTCACAAGACATCGAGCACAATTTCCATAGGCTTGAAACTATTCTCACCACTATACTACAATGAGTTAGCTCCTAAAATCAAAAAGGTCTTTGTTTTTGGTTATAACGTGGCTTACTAAAGGGTAGGTGGTTTTGGGCCAAAGTAACTAAACTTCTCAATTTCCCAAAACCCCCAAGCTTATTTTCTTCAATCCACTTCAAACCCGAGGCTTTTTTTTTTATTCACAACATTTCTTTCTTTTTCCTTCTTTCTCTTCTTTTTCATATTTTTTCTCCAACACCATCATTCATTCATTTCATGGTGCTTTTCTATCTTTTCTCTTTCTCTCTCTTTTTTTTTCTTTTTCTTCTTCTCAAGCACCCAAAATTTTTGTTGGTGCATCAATTTTTTAGGATTCACATCAATCCTTTATTTCACACATCAATCCTTTGTTTCATAGCTTCCATGCCTCAATACTTGCAATACAAAGATACCAAACAATTCCCAACCCAACTCTCATCACCGTATTCACCCTCATACATTCTTTCCCCCCCCCCCCCAAAAAAAAAAAAATTTGTCCTAATAATTTCAAAAGAAATCCTCCGGGGGTCAAAGATATGAAAGGCAAAATTATGATCGCAACCACCTTATACTCCCGGAGTGAAAGGTAGGACTATGAATCGATGGCCTAATATCATATTTTAGTTACCAAACTCATGCCAAATAGATAGAGAATAAGTGCAAGTTCTAGATCTTGTGCTCTCAATCTTGCCACTCACAATCGATTAAGATATTACAATATCATGGTTCAAATCTCTCAGCTTTTTGTCAAGTCCGATGCATTAACCATACACAAAACTCGGCAATTCAAAAGTTCAACTAAAGCATGCCTTGACAACTAGATTCCGCTCTATCATTGGTCAAGGTAAATATCAAGCTTACTAAGTAAATCATGATTCAAACCTCAAGCTCTTGTTTTGGTTCATCACACACACACAAGCACACAACATCCTATCAACAATCTACATGCCATAAGACACTTGTAATGAATCTAATTGGTAGAAGGAACGATAGAAAACGTTACCCATCGGCACACACGATCAAACCGCTCTCCATGCCTTATTTGTACCTACTACAAATCAACACTAACACCACCAAATTATTCAGCATAAACAAGCCAATTAAGTTCTCATTTCCACCGACTTTCCACAAACCAATCATCACAAAGAATAAAGCAATATCCATTAGCTCCACCATTCAAACCAAATCATGTAACATATCCACAAAACAAACCAAATAGAAAGAATTAAATCTCATGCATGCTCGCTAATAATCCATCAACATACCCATTCAATTAAAATTTAAACATCCAAATAACATCTACGTTCAAATCCAAAGTGAAGGTAGATCAATTATTATACAACCCAATCGAAGATAGAATCATTATTCAAACAAACTAAACTAAACTAATACAAGATAAGATAGGAGAAGAGAGGGGAAGAATGAACCAAGGCACCGGCTACCGGCACATCCCCCCAAACTTAGTCAAGTGAGACTAAGTTTGCAAAAATGGTGGACAGTGCATCGTCACTCCTCTCGATCTTGTAGTTTCTCCTAACAAACACAAAACCAACAAACTAAACATTTATTCAAAATCAAATCAACTAAAAGCAATTTAAACAAAAGAAAGAAAATTGGTTGGGTTGCCTCCCAACAAGCGCTTCCGTTTACGTCGGTAGCTAAACGACCTTACCATGTCATCCATTGTCAAAAACCTAGTGAATTTTTAGTATACCTTTCTCTACCGATCGAACTCTGCTTGGAAGCAACTTGTTGATTGATCTACTTCCTAAGCTTCCTCCAACCAAACTTTCCCTCATTACTATTCGGAATTTTCTCAACACGAGCATACTATCTTACACACCATCTAACCATGTCACAATCACCAATGACCTTTTAAATACAACAACGGGATTATATTTCCTTAATCCATCTCCTTTAACAACCAACTCATAAACCTCTTTCACCTTGTTTGTTAGCACCAGTACCTTTTCAACCTTGTCTATTAACCGGGAAGGAAAAACAAACACCATCTCTCCACGTATTTCTCTTGTTATAATCTTTTCCTCACACTCTTCTTCCATAAGTTGTGCAAAAATGGGAACTTCTTGAATTTCCTCGGGTGAAGGAATCTCATTATCACATTTCTTCATACTATCTACATATTGCACCAACTCGTTTGTGCCCTTGTCCTCCTCATCTTCTTGAGATAACTCCTCACCCTCCTTTGGTGGTCTTTCCTCTTGCACCACTTCTATCTCCTCTTCTTTGACTTCATCTATCTTCATCTTCATAGCTTCCATTGTGTTTTGCTCTTCAACATCACTCGCACTTTCCTTGGAATTCATCACAATGCTTGCACTCTTATCCCCCATGTCTTCATTAATCACATTGCCACTTATCCTCGGAATTAGTCCCGTGTCCTTTGAAACTCTCTCTTCTTGATCCGTTTCATTCCATGGCTTGGCAACGGTTGATTCTTGTGTTGGAGTCTCTTCGAGTTTCCCCTCATGCTTCTCAAATATTCTTTCATTCACCACCTCACTATATCTACGTGGCCTCCTTAACAAGTTCAATTGTTCTTGCATTTGATCCAATTGGCTCCTCCTCATCTCATTTTCTCCATACTCCTTTTCAACTTTTACCGGATGGTAATCCTTTTTCTCTTCTGGCCATTGGTAGTTACATTCAAACATCTTCTCAAATATATTTCTAAGAGGCTTCCGCGATCTTTGTCTTTCCATCACTTTAGCTTTCATCTCCGCCAATTGCCTTTCTAAGTTATCAATTCTCTCCGCGTTCACCCCTCTTTGATTCTCCATTGTAGCTTCCACTTGGAACAACCGTGCTTTGGACCTTGTTATCTACAACACCTACAAGCTCCAACAAATCCAATTACAAAACAAAACAATTCAACTAAACAAACTAGAACAATTAGCAAACAAATGTTAGTAAGAATATTCAGACCAACATTTCCTCAAACACCTAGCATACAATTCTTCAAACTTTCAATAATTTCACAAGACCTACTAGAAGATTCCCCGGCAACGGCACCAAAAATGTGATGACGGTGAAATGCAACACTATCTTCACGTTAAATTTATCAATCCGAGTCCTTTTCAATTCGCTCTAGTGAAGATCACTTACTCGTTTGAAGGTTCAAATAGCTAGGCAAATAATAGTCGTTGTTAATTGTTTAACTAGGCAAAATAGAATATAAACCAAACATGTGTATTTAAACTTCTCAAGCCAAATCAATTGAGTAACTTGTTTAGGTAGATTAAAGTCTCAAGTTCAACAATAAGAAGATAGTGAATGTTGATTGAATTTTTATTGTTCCAAGTTGAATCAAACTATGTTGTAAACCAAGTTTAATCCCTAGGAGGTTGAGCAATCGACCTGTTGGTCCCGGTTTTTCAGAGTATAAAACGTTACGCAGCGGAAATA
>JAPKLW010000040.1:679962-693606 GCA_026898455.1 Plectranthus barbatus
TAAGACTAGAGCTATGTAGAGACAACTGACGCTGGTAGGACTTAGGATTTGATCCACCAAAACTATAATCTAAACAAGTAAGCTACTGGGGGAGGAAACCTTAGACAGATTTCCCAACACGACCCTACATTTGTTAGCCCCTTGCTACGGTGAGCTAACGGTAGATGATACTAGGAATTGCAAACAACTACATTATTAACCCCTAGATCACTCCCAATCGACCATCAATTATTGCCCTGCGACCTAGACCTGCACAGGGATTGGAACTAAAATTGTAAGAATATACACTTTTCACGACGATTCCGCCTCCGTGTTGGCTGCAGCGTTCACATCAACTACCTTAAAAGCTGGCTATTGCCTACACCTAAGAGGTAAGGAACAAGCTCAAGTGCAATTCAATCCCTCAAAAGAAAGTAAACAAGCAAATTTGATATCAACTCATCACAATATCCATTCTACAACACTCACAAATGAATTTAGTTCTTCATACCTTGAATTGAGTACAAATCAATAAGAGAAATGACAGAATCCATTACAAAATTGCAAGGTCAAAGTGTGATCTTCCTTGATTGCCTTCCTTGGACTCAATCTACCTTCCTTCCTTCCTAGACCTTCACCAAGTTGGAAGAATTTGGCTTGAATCTCCTTGAATGTGGATGGGGAATGGTTTGGAGATGAATCTAGAGAGAACTCTCGTGACGGTTATTTGAAATCTGACAAAAAGTTCTTTTAAAATTCGAAGATCCCCCTTTTATAGACGAGCTCCCAGGGCCTCGGATCGCCCGGGCCGAATTAAGCTCGCCCGAGCTAAGTGGAAAACTGCCAGAAACCGCCAAAACCCGTAATGGCTCGGCCGAGCCAGGCTTGGCTCGGTCAAGTGGACCCTCTGAAGTGCAGGCTCGATCGAGCACTGTAGTGTTGGCCGAGCCAAGCCTCTGTTCCAACGGCTCGATCGAGCCTACCTAGGCTCGGCCGAGAAATCTCTCTGAAATCAGGTTTCTTCCTTCCTTTGCTCCGCTCGGTCGATCCAACTTCCTTTTAACCTTCGGCTCGGGCAATTTACCTCCAAAACTCAACCAAAAGTGTTGATTTATTCTCAAAACACGTCCTACAACATTCAAAACACAAAAACACGAAAACACGACAAAAGAACAACAAAAACACATGATATGAGGGTAAAATGGCCACAAACATGCACGCTCACACATCAAAATATAGGTCATTTTACACACATATCACACTTCAAAGAAGGAGCACTCATTCATGCAAATTGAGTTTGTCAAGACATGCACACTCCCTTGGAAGGATGAGAGAGGAATAAGGGAGATGATAGTGAACAAGTTGCTTTCGAGTAAATGCCAAACAAGGGAGAAAGGTATCTTGAAAATACACAAGATTTTTGACAATGGATGATGTGGTAATGATGGAGATCTAATTTGCAAGATTTATCAACATATTTCAAGAATATTTATTGAAGATATGATTGAAGATTTGATTTATCTTGATAAGATTTGGTAGTTAGTTATTTAAGTAATTTTGGATTATATCTTTTAGATATATTTTATTTCCTTAGTTTATTAGAATTTAATTCCCCTATTAGATTAGGATTTGATTTTCTTATGAAATTAGGATTTGATTTCCATATTAAGATTTGAGTTTGCCTATATATAGGCCTTGTTATGGAACAAATAATTCAGTTTTCAATTTAATAATATTCGTGAGTTTTATTCTCCAATTATCTGAAAGCTCTTGAATTTCTTTGGAGTACCATGAAATTCAATTTTGACTAATCAATCGGACAGTCATATCCGTTGGTGGTGTCTCCGACTATATCCTTCGTTGTTGGATCAATTCGCTTCTTGGGTCGTAGGAGATTTCAATCTGGACGAAGGACACAACCTGACTCTGGGTACCAAAATGATACTATCCTCGCCGAAAAGTTTAGATCGCAGCCTAGGAACTCGAACGAATGAACTCAGACACGGCGTGGAAGCAACTAAGGTTGATAACAGGGGAAGATCCAACACCTTTGGATTCGAAAACCTTCAAGTACCGTAGTCCAGATTGAAATCTCCTACGACCCAAGAAGCGAATTGATCCAACAAAGAAGGATATAGTCGAAGACACCACCAACGGATATGACTGTCCGATTGATTAGTCAAAATTGAATTTCAAGGTACTCCACAGAAATTCAAGAGCTTTCAGATAATTGGAGAATAAAACTCACGAATATTATTAAACTGAAAACTGAATTATTTGTTCCATAACAAGGCCTATATATAGGCAAACTTAAATCCTAATAAGGAAATCAAATCCTAATTTCATAAGAAAATCAAATCCCAATCTAATAAGGGAATTAAATTCTAATAAACTAAGGAAATAAAATATATCTAAAAGATATAATCTAAAATTACTTAAATAACTAACTACCAAATCTTATCAAGATAAATCAAATTTTCAATCATATCTTCAATAAATATTCTTGAAATATCTTGATAAATCTTGCCAATTAGGTCTCCATCATTCCCCTCTTCTTCAAAAGGATTTGTCCTCAAATTCTCGTCTGTACCATTTTCAATTGACCATCTTACATTGCCCCTGGTTGACTTGTTTGGCACATCATCATGTTCAAAATCTAGCAATTTCTTCTCTTCATGCATCTTCATTTTCAAACCAATTGTCCTCACAAGAATGGACTGAATTATGTTCCTCTCTGACTTCATTAACTCTGACTCTGTCGTCTTCTGCACTTGACACTGACTTTGGATACCCATAACCGGACTGTAAATGATAGAGAGTGTAGCCAGAACTTCGGATTCTTCATTGTCTTCAATATGACTCTCCAAGGATGTAGCAACTCTCACATCCTCTCCTTTGGTCTCTTGAATTGGCTGCATCGACTCAGATTGGGTTGCCACCACTGCTTCACCAGGAACCTCCAATGGTATCTGAACTGCTATATTGTCTTCCTCGATTTCTTGAACAGAAAGTGGTAACGACTGAGACTTGGTTGCCACCAACACCTTCTCCACCGCTTGCTCCACCTTTGACAGAAACTTATCAAATGGAGAGGAACTATCTGGTCGAGTCTCCCACTTTGCTTGTCTATATCTCATCTTTTTGCTGCCCAAATAATCATCTTCCAATGCGTCAAGCCGTTGATGCAACATCTCCATCTCTGACCTCACCATCTTTCTAAAATCAGATTTCAAAAACTTCATCATATACCTCATCTGAATTCTAGCATCATCATCTAATTCCTCATATTCTATTTTACACATTCTACTCATCGAACGTCACAACAAAGTAATAGCACTTGTAGATCTCGTCAAGACGTTTCCGATAAGTACAATTATGCTGAAATTGGACACCTGTAGCAAAAGTTATGGCAAAAACAATTTCTCTCTCTCTCTCTTTCCTTTTTTTTTTCTTTTTTTTTCTTTTTTTCACGATTTTTTTTTCTCTTTTTTTTGTATATTCTCTTTCTTTTTTCTTTTTGAAATAACAAAAATCAACAAGGAAAATATGGATAAGGAAATATTTGAATAAGGAAATTAACAAATTACTTGGTAATCAAGAAGGAAAATGTGGAAAAGGAAATATTTGAATAAGGTAATTACCAAATTACTTGGTAATCAAGGAGGAAAAAAATATGGATATGGAAATATGTGATTAGGAAAGATTTAAATAAGGTAATTACCAAATTACTTGGTAATCAAGAAGGGAAAAAATATGGATAAAGAAAGATGTGATAAGGAAAAATTTGAATAAACATGGTATGATATTAATAATTCAAGTCTCCCCCCCCCCCCAAAACACAAATGAAAACTAATGACGAGACTCGAAGAAGGACACATACAAGACACGAAATCAAAAAGGACAATTTTTTTAATTGGGCACACAAAATAAAACAAGACACGGAATTGAACCGAAAGGAAAGGAAAAGAAGGACACGACCTGGATATTGATACCAAAATGATAAGGAAAAGAAAGACACAACCTGACTCTGGGTACCAAAATGATACGATCCTCGCCGGAAGGTTTAGATCGCAGCCCAGGAACTCGAACGAATGGACTCAGACACGACGTGGAAGCATCTAAGGTTGATAACAGGGGAAAACCTTTGGATTCGAAAACCTTCAAGTACCGTAGTCCAAATTGAAATCTCTTACGACCCAAGAAGCAAATTGATCCAACAACAAAGGATATAGTCGAAGACACCACCAACGGATATGACTGTCTGATTGATTAGTCAAAATTGAATTTCAAGGTACTCCACAGAAATTCAAGAGCTTTCATAAAACTCACGAATATTATTAAACTGAAAACTGAATTATTTGTTCCATAACAAGGCCTATATATAGGCAAACTCAAATCCTAAAAAGGAAATCAAATCCTAATCTAATAAGGAAATCAAATCCTAATTTCATAAGGAAATCAAATCCTAATCTAATAAGGAAATCAAATCCTAATACGGAAAATCAAATCCTAATACGGAAATTCAAATCCTAATATGGAAATCAAATCCTAATTTCATAAGAAAATCAAATCCTAATCTAATAAGGGAGTTAAATTCTAATAAACTAAGGAAATAAAATATATCTAAAAGATATAATCCAAAATTATTTAAATAACTAACTACCAAATCTTATCAAGATAAATCAAATCTTCAATTATATCTTCAATAAATATTCTTGAAATATCTTGATAAATCTTGCCAATTAGTTCTCCATCAGGTAAGGTCGTCGAGCTACCGACGTTAACCAAAGTGCTTGTTGGGAGGCAACCCAACCAATTTTCTTTATTTTTTTTAATTGTTTTTTGTTGATTTGATTTTGAATAAATGTTTAGTTTGTTTTGTTAGTGGTTGATTGGGAAACCCAAGAGGAGTGACGAGCACCGTCCACCTATTTTCAAACTTAGTCTCACTTGACTAAGTTTGGGGGGATGTGCCGGTAGCCGGTGCTTCAGTTTATTCTTCTCTCTCTCGTATCTCCTTTATCTTGTGTTTAGTTTAGTTGATGGATGATTTCTTTCTTGAAATTGAGTAATTCGATTTGGTTGTACCTATATTGATATTCTACCTTGGATGAATGTTTTGGATTATGATCATTTTGATGATATGTATGGATATTTTCATGGGTTTGAGTTTGTTGAATGGATTTGTTTGTTGAACATAGGTTTTGATGGTATGTTTGGTGGAGCTAGTGGAAAAATGATTTATTTGTATAGATTTTGAATAGTGGAAGGATGGTGGAAAGAGGTTTTGGAAGTGAATATGGTTTATGATTGTTATTGTTTGAATTTGATGATTTGATTGCATGATTTAATACTTTCTATCTGGAATGGTTTGTGGTTTTGGATTATTGGTTTGGTTTGTATGGTGGAGCTAGAGGATAATGTCTTATTTTTGTTGATTGTTGGTTTGTGGAAAGTTTGGTGGAAATGAGAGCTTTATAGGTTTGTTTTATGCTCAATTGTTTGGTGGTGTTTGTGTTGATATTGAGTAGGTACAAATAAGGCATGGGGGAAGCGGTTCGATCGTGGCTACCGATGGGTAACGCATTCTATCATTTCTATTGCTAATTGTTTCATTGCATGTAGATTGTTTTTAGGTTGTTGTGTGCTTGTGTGTGTGTGATGAACCCAAACGATGCTTGAGATTTAATCATGATTTACTTAGTGAAGTTTGATGTTTACCTCAACCAATGATTGGGCGGAATCTAGTTTTCGAAGCATGTCTTAAGTTTAACTTTTGAATTTCCGAGTTTTGTGTTTAGTTAATGCATAGGACTTGACAAAAAGCTATGAGATTTGAGCATTGATATTGTCATATCTTTGTCATTTGTGAGAGGCAAGATTGAGAGTACGAAATCTAGAACTTGCATCCGTTCTCTATTTATTGGCATGAGTGTGTGACTAGAAAATGATATTAGGCCATCGATTCTTAGTCCTACCTTTCACACCGGGAGTATAAGGCGGTTTTTATCATTAATTTGCTTTTTGTATCTTTGACCCTTGTGATTGAGCTTTATTGGTGAATTTTCTTTGATATGATTAGGACCAAGTTTGGGGGGGAAAAAGAGTGTATGAGGGCGAATACGGTGATGAGAGTTGGGTTGGGAATTTATTGGATTTGTGATGTTGAAATTGTTGAGGCATGAAAGACATAAAATAAAGGATTGGTTTGAATCCAAGAAAATGAGGCACCAACAAAAAAAAAAATTGGTGTAAGAGTTTGAAAAAGAAAGAGAGGCACCCATGTAATGAATGATGGTGCTTAAAAAAAGAAAAAAAAAAGAGATGAAAAGAAAAGAAAAAAAAGTGTTGAGAGATTAATAAGCCTTGGGTTTGAAGTGGTTCGAAGAGAACAAGTTTGGGGGTTTTGGGAAAATAAGAAGTTTAGTCACTTTGGCCCAAAACCACCCACCTATTAGTTAGCCACGTACAACCCTCGCAAAGACCTTTTTGATTCTAGAAACTAACTCAGTGTAGTATAGTGGTGAGAATGGATGCAAGCTTATGGAAATCAAGCTCGATATCTTGTGATTGAGAGAATCTCATTGTCCCTATACACGTGAGTGAGTGCTTTCTTTCCTTGTATCCAAATTTGATGAGTGGTTCATGTCCTTAGCATTAACTTTGTCACAAAATTAGGTGATAATCTCATTTTACTTGAGCATGCTAAGATTATCTTGATGAGCTATGAGGTATTTCACAAGGTAGTTAACGGCTTTACTTTGTTTTGATTGAGGACAATCAAAGATTCAAGTTTGGGGGATAATGATATGTGCGTAAAATGACCTATATTTCGATGTGTGAGCGTGCATGTTTGTGGCCATTTTACTCCCGTATAATATGTTTTTGTCTTCTTTTTTGTTGTGTTTTCGTGTTTTGTGTGTTTCGGATGATGTAGGTTAGGTTTTGAGCATAAGTCAACATTTTCGGCTAAGTTTTGGAGGAAAAAGCTGTGACGATCCAGAGTGGCTTGGCTGGGCAGATTTGGCTCGACCGATCCTGAGCCAGACAGAGTCTGAGCTCGACCAATCCTGATTTGGCTCGACTGATCCTGGCAGGACATAGGCTGAGCTCGACCGATCCTGACAAAACTGAGGCAAATCCCGGTCGAGCCATATCCATCCTGGGCGATCCTGATCAGGATTTTTGGCAGTTTTCTCCTTTTCAAGTCATCCCGGGCGATCCGATCTTGGCCCGGGCGATCCGAGGCTCTGCCAACTCATTATAAAAAGGGGGAAACTTGAAATTGGAGGAGACTTTTTGATACTTTTGCAAAATCTACACAAAATCCTCCTAAAACTCTCTCTACAATTTCCATTTCCATCCCTTGCAAAACCTCACCCAAGGTGTCAAGGAGCTAATCCATCATCCTTGGAGAATAATTGAAGATCCAAGGGGGTAGATCAAGACCAAGCAAATCCAATTGGGGAAGATTTGATTTTCTACTTATCAATTGTAATGGATTTATTTCATTTCAGCTTTGTATTGTTACAATTGAGAGCTATGTTGTTCTAATTCAATTTGGATGTTGATTTGAACAAGGATGTATGAAGATTAGGTTTGATAATTGTTTGTTTACCTCCCTCTTTGTGATTGAAGCATGCTAGAGCTTGTTCCTATTCATGTAGATGTAGGTAAGAGCCAATCTAGGTGATAATTGACACAATCATTGCAGCCAACACGCGGATAGGCATGTCGTGAATAGCATGTCTTCATATGTATCTTGATCCAATCCCTGTGCGGAGGAAGTGCATAGGTCCATAATTTGCGAGCTATTAGGATTGAGTTAGGAACTTATAACGTGACTGTTTGTAGTTTCTAGCATCATCAACGGCCAATTCACCGTGACAAGGGATTGGCTATATTAGAGCGAATTGATCATCCATCTAGGGATTAAAATGTGTTTACATCAATTATTAACCTAATTGGATTACATCTACGTTTATTTCAACATCCTATCTACCTCATTTGAGTATTTGTTTGTCTTGGTTTACCAAAGTGTGGAGAGAATTTATTTGATTGATTGAGATTGAATGTTAATTTTTGGTTTAATTCATTGCTTGTTATATGTTTTTCAAAGGTTTAAATTGATTGCCTAGTTTGATAGAAATCACTCAACGATTTTATTTTGCCTAGCTATTAGACTTTGCTATAGTATCCCGCTAATCTAGCAGGCGAAGGGAAGAAGGACCTGGATTGATAATTAAACCTTGTGTGTGCATTGAGAATTTGTATGAGTTTTTATTGCACATCAAAGCAACAAATAATGAAGCCGAGTATGAAGCACTGATAAGAGGGATGCAGCTCGCAAAAGAACTGGGAGCCCAACGCCTGCAAGTTCAAGGTGACTCGCAACTAGTAGTGCTGCAAATGGGTAACCAGTACCAGGTTAAATGTCAGAGTCGTCGTGTTGATAACTTAACACGAAATGCAGCGGAATGATTATACGTCACTTACACTTATACCTTTATTGTATTCAAATTGTTAGTTAGCTTAAGTTGTCACTTAGATGTATTTTCAGATATACACTAGCAACTATGTTACTAGGTTTCAAATCAACTCTAAACAGTAAAGTGATAAAACAGTAAATGAACGCGAGATTTTATAGTGGTTCGATCCAAATAGATCTACGTCCACTCCTTAGCCGAAACGCTAAGAATTTCACTAGAAAAGTATACAATCAGTACAAGGATTCGCCAATACTTGCAGTAGGCGGTGAACTTTCGAACCGGCCACAGCACAACTATCCTCCGATACTTTGCACTTTTCGAACACAGCTCCGGCCAAGTCAAGGGCACACCTTCGTAAAACTTGTCCTTCGCTAATGATGCTGTTATAGTTTGCACCTGAACTCAATAAAAATGTGGCTAACGCCCGTCAGAGTCAATCTCTTTCAAGAATGACTGTTGGATACTCCTAGTAAGGAGATTATCCCAATGATTGAAGATTCTTAATGGAATTTCAAGAATCTTCAAGGATGAGTGTCAGATATTCAATGAGAGGACACTCTGGGTTGTTGAGGGCTTTGAATGTGCTTTTTATCACGAGCTCTCAACTGACTACTTTTCACTTGTTCGCTTTGTCAAAGGAATCTCACACTTGTGTAGTTTGCGAATGTAGGTAGTGATTGAAGCAGTTGTACTCTCAGCTTTCAGACCTGTCTTTTATAGATGGAGATTCAAACTTTGAATCTCCATATCCGTTAGACTCAACGGCTCCTTGATCCGAGAGTGTTTATTTTATGACAGTCGCTTTTGTCTTTGACTTGTACTTCCTTAACTACTTAGGGAAGGTCTCGTCCTTTGTGTGAGCTTTTTGTCAGAGTCGCAGTCCAGCTTCAAATTTGATTCTTTTGCTTTGCTAAGCTAGAAACTGCTAACAGTATATTCCTTGTGATCCTTTGACTTCCGTCGCTTGCGATTCTTTATTCATTTCTGAAAGGTCCGAATGCTAACGCCTTAGCATTCTGTCTAGCGAGCTTTCAGCCATTTGTTAGCGATTATTTGTTGGCTTGCTTCTCTAGCAGTTTGTAAGTTGAATGCTGATATCATCTGCTTTGTGTCTGCTAGGGATTCTTCTCAGCACACTAGTCTATTACAACTCAATGTACAACTTATACATGACTTTACAAAGTGTGCTAGACTCTCTAGATTTCGGCAAATGATCGACCAACTAAATAAGGTTTGATCCAACAAAACCTTTTACAAACAAGTCCTAAGGGAGATTTTAGGGATAATTCCCAACAATCATGAGTTGGCCAGAGCAGTTAGAGGAGGGTTTGACGAGTTCGAGATAAAGCATGTAGCCAGGGAAGAGAACGTAGAGGCGGATGCCTTAGAAAATTTGGCATCCTCCTGGCAAGGGAAGTAAGGAAGACATATCCCAGTAACATGGGCGGAAGAGCCCGCTGTAACCACGGGTAGAGAAGGGAACGAGATAGTACAGGAGAGCTCATGGATCGACTCGATATTCTGATACATTAAGGAAGGAATCGTACTGAAGGAAAGGGCTGAAGCAGTCCGACTAGCCCGTACGACCGCAAAATATGTTATTCATAACAATGAGTTGTACCACAAGTCTGTGGAAGGACCCCTCCTGAAATGTATCTCCCTGAGCGCGGCTCCAGTCATCTTGATGAAAATACATGAAGGGGATTGTGGAAGCCATCAGGGAGCTCGTTCTTTAGCACATAAGGGGATATCGGCGGGGTTCTATTGGCCTACTCTAAGAAAGGACGCGAGGGAATACGTAAGAAGTTGTGAAGTCTGCCAGAGGTTCAAAATCTCTACACAAGGCTGTGCAGAGCCTCTCCATGCCACCGTACCCATGTGGCCCTTCATGACGTGGGGAATGGATATCGTGGAAAAATTACTGAAAGGGGCTGGGCAAAAGGAATATTTGCTTGTAGCCATCGATTATTTTACAAAATGGGTAGAGGCGGAAGCATTCCGCAACATTTGGGAGCCAGAAGTAATCAAATTCCTGTGGACGAACATATTGTGCCGACTTGGAATTCCAAAAGAAATCAGGATGGATAACGATACGCAGTTCACCAGGAGGAGGGTTCAAGAGTTTTGCGACCAGTTTGGAATAAAATTGGTATTCTTAACACCTCGATATCCGGAGGCAAATGGACAGGCGGAATCGACCAATAAGACGATAATGGCTACCATGAAGAAGCGGTTGAACGCACACAAGTCCGGATAGGTTGACGAAATCACGGGAGTACTTTGGGCGTATTGAACTACCCCGCAAACTGCCACATGAAGCACCCCCTTTGCGTTAGCTTACGGTGATGAGGCAGTAATTCCAGTTGAAATAAAGGTGAAAAGCCTGCGAGTCGAATTATGTGATGAAGTTAACAACGAAGATAGACTTCTCAAAAACTTAGAGCTGATCGATGAATGAAAAGATCAAGCCCTACTAATGACGGCACAAAGAAGATCGCAGGTCAAAAGGGTCTACAACAGGAGGCTACGACTTCGAACGTTTCGAGAAGGAGACTGGGTATTAAGGAAAGTATTTCAGAATACTAAATATAAGAGTGCGGGAAAGTTTGCACCAATATGGGAAGGGCCCTACAAAATAACTAGAGCCGTCGGGAGAGGCGCTTACCTTCTAGAAGACTATGATGGAAGAGAGATCGCCAATAGTTGGAATGTCAGACATCTTAAAAAATACTACTTCTAAAACATACACTTCTCTTACTTTAGTTTTTGAATAATTTGATATCGAACTGTAGCTGACTTGATCGTTGGAGGGGCGGTGCCTCGGCACTACCCAAACCCCTTGCAGGTATACATCAAATAGATGGCGAGTTCGAAAGACAAGTCGACCTCGGCACCATATAAAATATCAGATAAACTCGTTTTTCCCTACTTCAGATATTTCCTATTTTCTATCTCTTATCTTTCACCAGCATTTATTGACTTAAGCATCGGAGGGGCGATGTTGAGGCATCGCCCACCCTGATCTTGCATTGTTGAACAGATATGGAAATATTACGACGTCAACAAGCTAGAAATTTAAAGGATGGTGATCATGAAAACCATAACACAAGCATATTACGGTGAAAGCAAAGGGAAAACATTATCAGGGAACATTATAAAAATGGAATCAAAGCAAGAAAATTGTTTTGTAGCAGTAAAGTAAAAAGTTTGAACAGATCAAAGAGTCATGCATTGCCAGCCCCTGGAGGTCGATCTTTGGGCTAGCGTTCTGAGTCTGTTGAGCGATTGTGGGGTTGACTTGCGACTGCTGATCCCCAGTAAGGACGGACTGCTGTTGCTGCGTGCCGGAGGACTAGTTGAACTGCTGAGGGCCACCGGAGGAATGGTCGAGCTGCTCCTGATTCTCAGAGTGCTTAGGCTGCTCCTCAAGGGGATCCTCGACATCCAAGACACTCAGATCAAGATCCGGGAACTGCACAGTGATCTTACCCCAGGTCTCTTGTTTAACCTACTCGGATATTGTCTGTAAGGACAACACGAGAATATTAAAATGTGCGAAGTAAAAATAAAGGTAAGAAGTATGAAAAAAGCAATGAATGGATACCTCGTATGTCTCGACGAAGTGAGGAGTCAAGATTATGGACTCAAATTCCAAGTCGTCCCTTGATTTGAGGCGCTCGACCTCCTCACGGAATCCTTTCAGCTCGGCCGCATGGGCTTCCTCCATGGCCTTTAGCTGATTGTTCAGAGCCACGAGCTGGTCTCCTCTCTTACGTAGATCCCTCATCAGGAGTGCGATGTCGGCATCATACTTCTTCTTGAGTTCCTCAGCCTCTTCCCCACGGATCTTCGCCTCAGCCTTGGTGTTGTCCGCCCTCACAGCGAACGCAACAGCATTGCCCTCAGTCTCGTCTAACTTTTCCTCCAACACCTCGGCCTTCTTCTTCGAGGATTCAACCTCATTCCGAAGTTGGAGAATCTCCTCGGCGTATTTCTCCCTGAAGGCTTTTACTTCACGGTGGATCATGTCGAGTTCCACCGCATCCTGCGAGAACAAATCTTTGTGAGATATGACGGAGATAAAGCGAAATAAGTGAATAGAGGTACTTACCTCAAACTGCCGAAGTTCGTAACGGGCAAGCCGGTTGAAGATCAATCCCGATGTGGGGTCGAGGGTTAGCGGATCCAGCAGCATTCTACGGGCGTGAACCAGAAATGAATCCACCCTCGTATTAAGCCTGAACTTAATCAGTCTGCAGGACTTTGGCACGATGAATGTCATTGAGCTCCCCAGGGAATGTCCCCATCCTATTACTCGGATACGGTTACCTAAACCCAGTCTCAGGCAGTAATACACGAACCGCTGTTACCCAAGATGCAGATATACGAGCATGTTACTCAGGCTCTCCACCATGGCAAGTCAGAGCAACAGTCAATCCATGCAAACCCCTGAACCTTCGTTAGGGTTTGGACTCAATCAATAACGAGATCTTGTATTCGCTGATGTCAGACAGTGGAATACATCTCATTGCGGTCCATCAATATGCCACCCTTGCGTACCAGCATGTCAAGTAACGAAGACAGACTACTTATGCCGACAATGTCGCAGCCATCCGGACAGATGTATCCTCATACGCTGTCTCGGCTGTGATCAGGTTTATGTCTCACTAGGTCAAGTGATCATACTGTCTTCTGCAATCTAAAACACGTCGTATGATCGTCCCTATCGGTGAGACAAGAGGATACCATTGTTACATACATGTAAGTTTGTTTGACAGATAGGAGAAATAAATTGTTGTATACTCATTATAATAAATGCTTTCAGTATACAAAACCTATCAATCTCCCACTTATACTCAAAGTATAACTAAGCTATTATAGAGTATACAGTTCGTCTATCTAGCTCACGAATATGTCTTTCGTAAACTTTCTGCGGCAAGCTCTTTGTAAATGGATCAGCAAGGTTGTCCTAAGTGTCAATCTTCTTGATCAGCACATCACCCCTCGATACAATCTCTTGTATGATAAGGTACTTTCTCTCTATGTGTTTGCTTGTCCTGTGAGACCGCGGTTCCTTTGAGTTCGCCACTGCACCAGAGTTATCACAAAAAATTGTGATGCTCCTCAGCTGTTGGGAAAATACTTGTAAATTACCCTTAGGTTCTTATTGTAAAAG
>JAPKLW010000040.1:693616-732923 GCA_026898455.1 Plectranthus barbatus
GATCAAACCACTATAAATTGTGTGTTGTCTTGTCGTTACTGCTTCTCGAGCTACTAAGTTTTAAAACCTAGTAACCACGTTACTAGTGTATAACTGAAAAGGTAACCTAAGAAAACCTCAGCCAAAAACGAAGTTGAAAATAATCTAAATACAAGAAAACGTAATCTATTCCGCTGCACTTCGTGTGTGTACTTTATTGTAACCACGACGACTCTGATCATAAGGGACCAACATCAGCAAACTCGGAATCACGCCCAACTCTAAAAGGTAGTTCCTGACCCATACCCCGTCATTCGAGGCTTCGGAGGCGGCGACATATTCCGCCTCCATGGTGGAGTCAGCAATGCATTTCTGCTTTGAGCTCCTCCAAGATACAACTTGTTGGGAAAATATTCCTGAACTATCCTTAGGAGAACATTGTAAAAGGTTTTGTTGAATCAAACCTTAGTAGGTGGTCGATCATTGCTGAACCTTAGCATAGCTTAGAAACTTATGTAATGTCCTGTATAGGGTAAACATCGAGTTGTAATAGAATAGGTTGCTTGGAAGAATCTCAGCAAACATCAGAAAAGCTAAAGAAGAAGAAAGCTAGTGATAGTAGAATGCTGAGGAGTCAGCATTCGATAACACGTCACAGACTGCTAAAGGCATTAGCAATCCGAAGTCAGAGTAGCAGAAGAGCATTTGCTGCGCATCAAGTCCAGTAGCATGCTGAAAGATATCCAGCATCCAGTTCCAGTAAAAGCACATCAAAGCAAATCTCAACAACTGCTACACTGCCATTCTGACCAACACGCGAAGATTAGACCTGTCAGAAGTAGGTCGGAAAAGCTTGTACGGAGACAGAAAAGTTGGTAAAAAGCTACCTCTATTTAAGATAAAAGATCTGTTGTGTCTAAACGGAACTGCCAACATAAGATTCGAGAAACCAACTATATAAGGCAAGTCAAAGGAAGATGCAGGAGCTGCTCACTCTCTAACGAAAACACACGTACGAAAGATTCCAAAAAGAGACAAAAAGTCTTAAGAGCAGTTCAGTTGCAAGGCACACTACAGAGTTATCAAAAAGCCTTCAACACCTTGAGTGTCTCACTACATCTGACACTCATTTGAGAGATTCTTGAAGTAATTCAAGAATCTTCAATCATTGGGATCACTTTCATTATAGAAAGTATCCAGCAGTCAATTTCTCGAAAAGGAATTGATTAGAACGGGCACTGAAGCCGAGAACGAAGGACAGTTCGAAAGGTACTCTAAACTCTTCCACAGGTGGTAAAAGCGAGTTTTACGAAGGTGCGCCTTGACTCAGCCGGAGCCATACCTGAAAGTTTCGGAGTATCGGAAGATAGCCGTGGAGCTGACAGACCAAACGTCGGCTGACTGCTCTACAGGAAAGGCAACTCTTTGTACACCGTATACTTTCTTAGTGAAACTCTTAGCGACTCGGCTAAGGAGTGGACGTAGATCATTTGATCAAACCACTATAAACCTTGTGTTCTCTTGCTGATTACTGTTTTATTACTATTGTGCTACGGCGACTTAACCTAACAATGAAGTTGCTAGAGTATAACTGCATAAAGGAACTTAAGCAAACTTGAACAAAAACTCTAAGTTAAGAATAATCTAAATACAAGTAAACGCTATTTTATTCCGCTGCATTTCGTGTGTATATCTTATTGATACCATGACGACTCTGATCTCGGGGACCAACAAGTGGTATCAGAGCAGGAAGTTGAAAAACCGACTGCTTCAGAGTCGCTTAGGACCTAGATCCTAGTATTTCCTTGCGTTTCTTGTATCTGTGTCTTGCATAGCTCAGGTGAAGGCGAAAAGAATCAAAATGATGAATCACGCTCTTCCAAAGTACAACAAGGATGGATTTGAAACCTGGAAAAAGAAGGCCATGATCCAGTTGCAGAGCATTCATCCGGAGATGAGGGACATTCTCACGATTGGTCCTATAGAGATCCTGAAGGTTAACACTGCACCCCCTGGACCCGCTGGTGGTCCACCCAGACCTGAGATGGTGAAGAAACCCTGCGAGGAATGGACTCTTGAAGACTAAAAGAGAGGCCAGCTGGAGTTTATCGCCATGAAACTAATCATGGATTGTCTACCCCCTCTGATGTCTGACAAAGCTCTAGACTACAACACAACGAAAGAAATGTGGGAATACGTCTGTGAAGTTTCACAGGAGACGGAACAAATGAAACGAAACAAGCTACAAGTAGTTGTAGACAAGTACGAATCCTTCGCCATGGTTCTTGGTGAAACCATTCAGCAGATGGAAGAAAGATTCAACACTATCATAGGAGAACTTAAAAATGTCGGCAAGACATATGACAAAGGGGAAATGAACAACAAAATAATATCCAAGCTCTATCCCAGAAGTGATTGGTTTATCAAGATGACGAGCTTAAGTGAAAAGGATCTGAGCAACATGTCTACCGCTGAAGTTTTCTCTCAATTAAAAGCACATGAATTCATTATTCAGCAGTCGAAGAAGAATGAAACTGCTATAGCACACCCAAGTGCAACGAGTGTTGGAACTCAAGAAGACGTAGCATACTTCGTCAAAAAGGATAGAAACAAATGGAAATCTCCTAGGAAACCATTCTATAATCAGGAGAGATCAACACCAACAACACCATCAAAGGAGACCCCATCAACTTCTAACTCGAACAGTGAAAATCAAAATATAGACGAGTTGGAGGAGCAGATGAAGAAGATACAAAAAATGATTTTGGAAGCGAAGGCCGAAAAGGAAGCAAAAGCAACCTCGATACAGCATCCTAATGAGAAAAAGATAAGGACATGCTTTGAATGCAAATCTCCTGATCACTTGAAACATGATTGTCCAAAAGTAAGTCCTGAAGAAAGAGAACGTTTGCGGCAAAGATTTGAAAGACGAGCAGTCCGAGCTGTGACAAAGGCATTGCTGACACGGACAGAAGTCCCAGATATTCCTGACAATGAAGAGGAATATTATCCCACTGACGAGGAAGAAGAAGCCTTGATGGTCTTCATGGCAAGAATCGTTGAGGATGGTGAGTCATCTGCTAATGCTGAGCAACCTTCAAAATCGGCCCTAGCAGTCGACAATCAAGAGGTAATATCTATAACTAACATTTCATGCTCAGCACACACATTTGAATCGGAGGGTTCCTTCTTGGATTCCGAGGAAGATTATCTTACCAAGCTATCTTTAGAACTTTCAAAAGTATACACCTTAAAAAATGCTGTAGTAAAAGATAACTCTTCACTCAAACAGAAAGTCAGAAGCCTGACCGACGAAGTCAAAGACTAAGGTCCAATAGTGAAGAACTATCGAGACTTAGAACTGAACTTTCTGAACTCTTTGAAAATTTTAAAAATCTTGAAAAGGAGAATCTAATTTTGAAAAACAAAGCCAATGAGAAGTGTGTCTGCGCGTATATGACTAGTCAGGATATCTTGAATAACCTGATAAGCCAACAGAGACGTCACGGTGACCGATCTGGAGTTGGGAACAGTTGTTATGAGGAAGATGAAACTTCGAGGCTAAAGAGAAATATCACTTTTGTTTCTGCCTGAAAAATATTTGGTGATAGTAAAGACAAGGACACATTTGTTGCTGAATCATCAAATGCTAGGATAAACGCTAAGCAGATCGCTCAGCTGAATATCAAGCAGTCTGCTGGACCCAAGCAGAGTGTTAAGCACTATGCTAGACCTCAGCAAAAATTCAAGCAGAATGTAAGATTTCAGCAGTGTATCACAAGAGATGCTGAATCTCAGCAAAATTCTCAACTTAGGTCTGCCAAGCAGAATTATTCAGCAAACTCAAGGACAAAGGCTGAGCATCATGTTTCAAATGCTAGGAAGCCAAATCCTATCCTTTCTCGGGGAAGACACATTGAGAATCATTCAATGAAACCCCAATACTATCATTACACACCACATAGGAGAAACACCTATGTGAGACCCGAGTCCACATACGTGTATCATCAAAGGACGATGAAGGGAAAGGAGCACAACACACAACCACATACACACGCACATCAAAAGGTTGAGAAGGTTAACAAAATGGATCTCAAGGAGAAAACCTTGAAGATTACCAAAATGTGGGTTCCAAAAGGAACAATGACCCAAGCTAATCCTTCAGGACCCGACTCGAAACGGGGACCTAAATCAACCTAATTGTTCTTGCAGGATCAGGATTCAAATGCGAAGACATCAGGCATGTCAAATGAATGGATCCTAGACAGTGGTTGTTCTGCACACATGACAGGAGACGAAGACCTGTTCTCAGATATTCAGAAATCATATGGTCCATCTGTGGTGTTCGGAGATAACAGCAAGGGGAGAGTACTTGGTAGAGGATGTATAGAGCGCAATGGACTAAGGATCGTCAACATGGCTCTCGTATCAAACCTCAAGCATAACTTACTCAGCATAAGTCAACTATGCGAAAATGGGTACACAGTATCTTTTATTCATTCAGGTTGCTCTATAGCTGACAATGCTACAGAAGAAGTAAAACTTCGAGGAATCTGGAAAGGAGGTCTTTATGTTGTTGATTGGCAGAGTGGTCAACAACATTCATGCTTTCTAACACTAAGCAAACAAGAAACCACATGGCTATGGCACAAAAGGTTAAATCATCTGAATTTTAAAACCATTAACCATATCGCCAGAAATAAGCTTGTCGCAGGTCTACCTGATGACATCACATTTCGGAAGGAAGGAATATGCAATGCCTGTCAACAAGGAAAGCAGACCAAAGCCTCGTTCCACTCCAATCTAGAGAAAAATACCTCAAGCAGGATTCTTGAATTATTGCACATGGACCTATTTGGACCAGTCACTCCTCCCTCTGTAAGTAAAAAGATATATACTTTAGTGGTAATTGATGACTATTCTTTGTACACATGGGTTCGTCTGCTTAAGGCTAAAGATGAGGTTAAGATCATTCTACCCGAGCTAATTCTTAAGGAGCAAAACAGTAAAGAGGTTACTGTGAAGAGGATCTGATCTGATAATGGAACCAAATTTTGCAATGGAATCCTCATGGATTTCTGCGCAGAAGCTGGTATAAATCATGATAGGTCCACTGCTAGGACTCCTCAACAGAATGGTCTAGCAGAAAGAAGAAATCGAACACTGAAAGAAGCAGTGCGATCTATGCTAGCCGATGCTGATTTACCTGCTAATTACTGGGGAGAAGCGGTTATGACAGCATGTTATACGCAGAACAGAAGTTCCATTAACGGACGATTCAACAAGACTCCCTACGAAGTATACAACGGTCGTAAGCCTAATTTAGATTATCTATGTGCTTTTGGTGCAACATGTTATAGCCATAATAACAGAAAGTCGAAACTTAACACTTTTTCACCTAAGTCAGATGAGGGTGTACTTCTTGGATATGGTCACCCCACTCACAAAGGTTATAGAGTGTTAAATAAGACTACTGGAATTGTGGAAATAACATGCAATGTTATTTTTGATGAATCTACTTTAGTGCGCAGAGCTATAAAAGAGACGAAGGAAATCAATCATGAGACTGATGATGTCAGTGGTCAATCAATTCTGAATTCCTTCGAGAACTTACGGATTGACCCGACTAAGTCTATGAATGATTGTGATCCAATCCAGACACGCTCAGCCGGTGATCAAACCGCTGACCATGCCAGTGATGCCAATGATCATGCTGAGGCCAATCCTCAAAAGGATATCTTTAATCTGCTTGATGATTCAGATGAGGAGACTTCAAATTCTCCTACCGTTGCTGAAGGAGTAGGTGCTACTGAAGACCTTGGCACAGGAGGTGCTGAGTTACCAGCTGCTGAGATACCTACTGAAGAAGAAGCTTCTGATCATGATGTTCCTATAGCAGAAGCTCCAGTTGCTGAAGGAATTTCCGCCACTGAAGAACAAATTACCAACACTCCAGATGCTGAGGATCAAGCGAATGATGTAGAGAATACCAATAATCGAGACGGAGAAGGAAATACTGGAAAACCAATCAGACCAGCATGGCTGCGTGCTCATTCCCTAGAAGATGTTCTCGGAGATATTAATGATCTTGTTCTTACAAGACAAGGGTCCGCAATGTTTTCTTGCTACCTATCAAGTGAGGAACCAACTAAAATTGAGGATGCTCTTCGCGATCCAGACAGGGTAAACGCCATGCAAGATGAGCTTGCTGAATTCTCTCGCAATCATGTATGGGATTTGGTTGATAAACCAGAACATCAGAATGTTATAGGCACCAAATGGGTATTCAAGAACAAGAAGAACGAATCAGGCGTGGTGGTGAGGAATAAAGCTCATCTTTGTAGCCAAAGGATACAAACAGTGTGAAGGTATTGACTATGATGAGACATTTGCTCCTGTAGCCAGATTGGAAGCAATAAGGTTATTTCTTGCTAATGTTGCACATCATGAATTCTCGGTCATACAAATGGACGTCAAAAGTGCATTCCTCAATGGCGAGCTCAAGGAAGAAGTCTATGTTGAGCAACCCCCAAGATTTGAGAATGGAAACCAAGTCTACAAGCTAAGAAAAGCTTTGTATGGACTGAAGCAAGCACCACGGGCATGGTACGGAACTTTATCCAAGTTTCTGCTCGACAATGGTTTCAAAAAGGGAAGGATTGATCAAACACTCTTTCGTATTAGAGACAAAGGAAGCATCCTACATGTGCAAATCTATGTTGATGATATCATTTTTGGCTCAAAGAATCAAGATCTCTGTGACAAATTTTCCAAGCTAATGATGAGCAACTTTCAAATGAGTATGATGGGAAAGATGTCCTACTTCCTTGGACTTCAAGTTCAGCAATCCAATGAAGGAATTTTCATTCACCAAAGAAAATACACGCGGGATCTGATTGCTAAGTATTGTCCAGAGAAAACCAAGAGGTTAAGGATTCCCATCAGCAATGCGTGTATAGCAGATCTTGAGAAAGAAGGAGAAGCAGTGAATCCTACCTTATATCGAGGGATCATCGGATCTCTGCTATATCTTACAGCCAGCAGACCAGATATATCATATGCTTTAGGACTATGTGCTAGATATCAATCTCAACCGAACAAAACGCATCTAGATACAGCAAGGCGAATTATCAGATATTTGAAGTGCACAGAAGGCTTAGGAATTTGGTATCCAAGAGCCGACAGTCTAGCTCTGAGTGGTTACTCAGATTCTGATTTTGGAGGATGCAAAATTGATAGGAAAAGCACTAGCAGAACATGTCAATTCCTTGGACATAAGTTGATCAGCTGGTTCAGCAAAAAGCAGCACTAGGTAGCAACATCAACCACCGAAGCAGAGTATGTAGCGGCTGCTAGTTGCTGTCAGTAAATTTTGTGGATTGGACAACAACTTCAAGATTATGACATTTCTCCTGAATGTGTACCAATCTTCTGTGATTACAACAGTGCTATGTGCATCACAAAGAATCCTATACATCACTCCAGAACCAAACATATTGATATTCGACATCACTTTATCCGTGATCATCAAGAAAAGAAGGACATTGATATTCAACGTATATGCACGGAGGATCAAATAGAAGACATCTTCACTAAACCTCTAGCAGAAACAAGATTCAAAGAATTATGCATCAAATTAGGCATGATGGAATTAGACGTTGCTGCGGATGAATGAGATGCTACTCTCATTCTTTCTGGTTTTCATTGATTTCTCTTAAATTATCTTCAGTATATGATGAACGTATCTGCTAAATAAAGTCTGCTAAGATGATGGCAAATGTCAAAAACACCCCTTTAAACAGTCAGCAGATAGATTGTATCTGCTCAGCAGAATATGACAGAATGAAGATCAAACCTATCTTTTGTCCTTAAGAAATGACAAAGAGCGTTATGTCAATATGAATATGCTATACAAATATTCATCAATGAAAAGATGGACATGCATCGCAAAAAGAGGAACTTCATTACATCTTCAAAAGGAAGGACATTACAATATCAGTCAAAAGGAAAACATAGATCTACTACAGGATTCATTATTTTTTTCAGAAAGGCGACACCGGCTTATAAGGATAGAAATCAGCTCCTTGAAGGTTGGATGGACCGTCAGCAATTTCCGAAAAATACTTTTCCATCAACCAGCTGAGTTGCATTCCATTCCGAAGTGGCAAGAACGGATGAAGCTTGATGCTTTCCCAGACATTCTTGAAGAAGAATCCGGCCCAGTCCACAGAGGCAGCATCATCCATAGCCATCATCACCTGCCAACAAGCCCTTGAGAAACAGAGGTCATAAGGCTCCTCTCCAAGCAGAATACCATGGGTAATGCGGAACATCACCCAATATGAAGTCTGGAGACCAGAGGCTGGAATGTCAGGACTGAACTCAAAACGAGGAGAATGACACCATTTCTCCCATGCCAGCCATTCTAGAGCCACCTCTTCTGCAAGATATTCCTGCACAAACAATGGACCTCGAGGAAGCCCGAAATCCACTGGAAAGGTGTCAGGGGTCCAACGGACAAGCATACCATGGAACACCCCGTAAATTGCATTCGGCTCGACATGGCAATCACCAAGGAAATCCCTCAACACTTCCTCCTGGAAACGATTTTGAGTGGCACATGCAAATTGAGAAAGACCCCCCCACTACAAGGCAGACATGATCTTCACTGCCACATCATAATCATCTATATAGTATCTATCCTGACCCGGCTCATCCAGAATCAGGTTGTGCCTGATCTCTAAGGTTCTTGGAGGAGAATCCATCAGTAAAGAAGGGAACTTGCTTTTCTTGTGGAAAGAAATGTTGAAATTATGAGTCAAGTAAGAACGGAAGTTAAGATGTTTGGACAATCTCGAACGAATGTATTTATAGAGAAATTACCAATTATGACGGGAAGAAAAAGAAAATCTATCTCTTGGAATACGGAACGTCGTGAGTAAAGGAATCGACGTGTATGCATGGAGAGTTAAATCATTTCAGCAATATTAAAGTAAGGAGCATTGAAAGGTTCGAGGATGTCATCATCATTACGATATCTGAACAGAGTGTTTAGAGACTCAGCAGAGCTTCGAAAGATGCTGACAAATCTCGTGCAAGGTTAGCAGATTCTTTTGTAAATATGGGTACTGAGACTCACTACTATCTATTAGCATCCTTGGACGACTGCTAGATCAGAAGCAACAACATATCCGAAATCGAGGTGGGATCACTCAAAATTCAAACTTGATGGGACCCGATAAGGAGCATTTAATGTACGCAAACGACGGCATCAACTGAGGAGACGCCACGTCAGATGCACTTGAGTATTTCGTGGAGCATGGGAAGCCATATGGAAAGATGCGTTCCTTATGAACCGTTGATCTAACCCGTCTCAGAACTTACCTCAACGGTTAGATCTCACATTCAAAAGTTTAACCCTATTGTGCTCTGATCACAGTTCATTCTTTCTCCTTCGAAATCTAGAGCAAAATTCCCAAATTCAAATCTCCGAATTCTTCGAGATTACTCAAAATTCTTTCTCAAAGATATGGCCTCCGATCCCAAAGCCTCATCATCTCAGAAACCCACTTCCCATAAACATCATTCTGAAGCCAGTGAACCCCGTATCTTCAATTTTCCACCAAAATCTGAAGAACCCCTGCATGCGCGACATGCACCAGGTTTTACCGGCATTCTAAAGAAGGAAGATGTTGACGATTCAATATCATATGGTCAAGTAGTTATGATGGCTCGGAAGAAAACACAGACCAGTCACACAAAGGAGCAAAGGCGTTTAGCTCAAATCATGAAGGATTGCATACTGTACAAACGTCTTGCTGCTGAACATATCCCGGATTGGATAATGGATATTCTTGACAACGAACAGGTAATTCAATACTTATCCGCTGAGCCTATGCATTTTCATCCGCATATGGTATCTGAATTCTATGCCAGAGCAGTAATGAGTAAGGATGGCAAATCTTTAAAAACCTGTGTTTATGGAAGCATCATCCATATAAATGCCGATGTTCTTGCTAAGACTTTTGGTCTTCGAAATAAGGGGGAACGTATATCTCAATACAAAGTAGCAGATTATGATGAAATGGAACGACGTTGGAATTTTTGGAAGAAGCCTGAACAAATGAAGGATAGGAAAGGTCAACCAATTACTTTCAAGGCTGCCACCCCTATTAACACTCTAAAAGATGAGTTTAAAACTCTTGCTGAATTGGTCATCAAGATATTTCAATGTGATGCTGGATCATACTCTGAGCTATCTGCTAAGAAGTACGCTGTAATGATGGCTCTCACAGACAGAGTGAAGCGCAATTGGGCAGAATTTTTCTTCGAACGTTGGGCAGAACATGCCAGGAAGAATGATCACATGTCCGTCGATGGAACATTCTCATCGAATGTTAACTTTGGGTTGAAAATCAGCAAGTTTCTGGAGCTAGTCATGCACCCCACGAAGATTGATCAAGGTGTGAAGTTACTTCCTACTAATTTCATTCTTGTAACAAGGAAGGAAGCCAACCCTCTTGACTTCAAGAAACCAAAGAAGTTGACAGGCAAGTCCAATGTCGATAAGGATAAGCCCACTTCAGATGAGGAAGTCGACGAAAGCTCATTAGGAAAACAGGTGCTGCAGGCGGCATCACCTGTCACTGCTGAAGAAATAGCGGTATTGACTACGAACGTTGAAACAGAGCAGTGCTTTCAGCAACTTGAGGACATTGTAACCCTCGGTGATATGCCTCCCGAAAGGATAGAAGAGATTATGGAGAAGAAAGCAGCGGAACAGCCACCGCTCGTGATTGGTCAACTTGCTCTTCCAAATTCATCTGAACAGCAAACAGAAGTTGTGCCAACAGAAAAGAGGAGATCTACTCGTCAACGGCTGTTCAAAACTACTGAGCTTCAGGACATCCAAACAGCCAAGAAGAAAGCGGCTACTGATCAAGCAGCTACAACTACTGAAAAAGAGATTGACCCACCCTTGTCCTCTAAAACTTTTGAGGATCGTGTCAAAGGCATACGTGAAACCAAAAGGAAACGGGACGCTGCTAAGAAAGCACAGGAAATTAAAGCATACAGAAAGGAGATAGAAAGAATTACGTTTGAAGGAAGAGATTTGAACTTCGAACAGATCAAACAATCTCACGACGAGCGACAGGCCCAAAAGAAGATTACTAGTGCAACATCAAACGAGGGAGCTGCTGAAGAATTGAGCAGAGCAGCAAAGAAAGGCAGGATAACAGTTGACTCTACTCAGGAAGGGAAAGAGGTGGAAATCCTTATTGAAGTAAATCAACCTGCCAAAATAACACCAAAAAAAGACGGCATGACTGACGTGGAACTAGATCAGATGATCCACGCTGGAGCTTTCAATACCAAGGAAGACTCTAAGGGCAAACAGGTTCAGATTTGTGAACCAACCAACGAACCTCATAAAGACGATAGTTCGACAAAGGAATTGCCACACAAAACAACAGACACTATGTCTCCCAAGGTTAAGGATGTAGGGTCGTCAGGAATCACAAAGGAAATCATAGACACGAACATGTCTGTTGACAAACCAACTGCTAAGGAGAATGTTGTTGAGTCTGAAAAGGAACCATCTGCTGAGGCCATGACTCATGCAATTGCTGAAGAGTCCACTGTAGCTAAAGTAATCATGCCGGACACTGCTGAAGAAGTCCATGTTGCTGAGGAGACAACAGCCACTGCTGCTGATAAGGATCACGCAAATGATACGATGGAGCAAGACACCTCTGCTGGATTCTTGGATGAGTCTACCTGCTCATCAGAATCTAATTCTGAGGGGGAATCTAATGAGGTATTTGATGCCAAAACTCTTAGAAAATACCCCACCTTGAGGAACGAACAATTGAGGATCCCATTTCATGGTTTACCTGGGAAACTCTTCCACTCTAGAAGAGTAGCTCAGTGGTGCGCATCTATCTCGCTTGAAGATGATTCGAATGCCGATCTCCGAGATTGGAGTGATGAAATCTTAGCATTTGTAGACCAAGAAGTCAATAGGGACATTACCGGGGTCTTCTATGTTGAAATTGATGAAGGAACAGACAAAGGCAAAGTGCTTGGTAAACAATTCCGACGATGGAAAACATATGATTACATCATGCATGAACTTTGTTTTGAAGAACGGATGATTACCATTGCAAGGAAAGGCCTCAATTTCTGGCGTTCCGAATAATTATGGGCAAATGAATGGATGGATCAGCCCTCCTGCACAAAACAGTTTACTGATCAACATGTGATTGCAAAGTTAAAAGCCATCCGTGCCCATCGAAAATACTCTGCATCCCTGTCCTTGCCCCGATCACAGTTTGCTCCAGATCAGAAGTCTATAGCACATATCCAGCTAACCAAACTACAAAGGGCTGCAATGGATGCTTATCAGAAAAGAAAAGCTGCTTATGAGGAGAAGTTGCGAGTTAGAAGCCTAAAACTAGCCGCTCTTGAACAGGCGAATGAAGAAGAGGCTAAGAGACAGGACCATCCCAAAATGATCAATTTTCAGAAAGACTATACACGAGCTGCTACCTCACTTCAAGCCTCTGAGGCTCAAGGTTCTGCTTCAAATCCAGATCAAGATGTAGTGAGTGACTCAATGGAAGTAGATACCAATGTGGTTACTGAAGCTACCACCCAAAGAATTGAAGTAGCTGTCCCAGAATCTACGATCATAACTGTGGAAAGAAAAGTTGGTGAACTAACTACCACATCAACCGGTAACAAAATGGGCATTTCTGACATTCCTATTGCTGCTGAACCAGTACAAGTGAGTTTTCAATCTCTTGTCAACATACTCCACAATGCACTACATCAACGCGACATCCAGCAAGCCAGACTCAATGAAGAAGTACTAAAAGAGGTTGCAGATGTACGAGGAGCAATCTCCGAAGTTAAAACCTCTGTCTCTGAGGTTCAGCGCAAGGTTGGTCAAGTTACTAACAAAATCACACATGTGGAAGAAACCGTCTCTACGGTGCAAACAAATGTGGTGACTCTCAGTGTCGATCTTAATGCACACAAGTCTTTCTCCACTTCTGTTTTGGATGCGCTCAAAGCGGGAGAAGAAAGAAGGACTGCTGAACAAGCAAGGGTGAAAGTAGAGGAAGCTGAGCTGCTGCGGAAAGAAAAAGAGTTTGAACGAGCAATGATGGAACGAAGAATGAAGTTAAAAGAACAACAGAAAGCAGAACAACGAGCTCGTATCGAACAAATGGAGAAACTCATAGCCATGACAATGAGGAAGGTGGAATCTCTTGAGAAGCCAAAACCTCCACCAGACGCCCAGAACTAAGGTCACCCCCATCTGTCACTTTCTTATTTATTTTTTTTTTGCCGTGATTCCTAATTGATTTCACTAAACATGTAATTGCAATATCATATATGAAATCATCGGAATCATGACAAAATCTTATTTGTCTAAATTCTGATTTTCGGAGTGCGTACAATAGTTGAAATACACTCTCTGTGTATTCAACGAATCAGAATCTGGAAGATAGGCCAAGAATGTTTGAATGTTTGCTGAATGATTTACTTGTAATATTTTCGCTAAGACTCTAAGATAGTTTGTCTAGAAATTTCCTTGTAACTCAGAATTTTTCGATGCAAAGTCTCAGCAATCCTTAGTAAGCTTTGATCGCACCAAAAAGGGGGAAATTGTTAGGAAAATATTCCTGAACTATCCTTAGGAGAACATTGTAAAAGGTTTTGTTGGATCAAACCTTAGTAGATGGTCGATCATTGTTGAACCTTAGCATAGCTTAGCAACTTATGTAATGTCCTGTATAGGGTAAAAATCGAGTTGTAATAGAATAGGTTGCTTGGAAGAATCTCAGCAAACATCAGAAAAGCTAAAGAAGAAGAAAGCTAGTGATAGCAGAATGCTGAGGAGTCATCATTTGATAACACATCACAGACTGCTAAAGGCGTTAGCAATCCGAAATCAGAATAGCAGAAGAGCATTTGCTGCGCATCAAGTCCAGTAGCATGCTGAAAGATATCCAGCATCCCGTTACAGTAAAGGCACAGCAAAGCAAATCTCAACAACTGCTACACCGCCATTCTGACCAACACGCGAAGATTAGACCTGTCAGAAGTAGGTCGGAAAAGCCTGTAAGGAGACAGAAAAGTTGGTAAAAAGCTACCTGCATTTAAGATAAAAGATCCGTTGTGTCTAAACGGAACTGCCAACTCAAGATTCGAGAAACCAACTATAAAAGGCAAGTCAAATGAAGATGCAGGAGCTGCTCACTCTCTAACGAAAACACACGTACGAAAGATTCCAAAAAGAGACAAAAAGTCTTAAGAGCAGTTCAGTTGAAAGGCACACTACAGAGTTATCAAAAAGCCTTCAACACCTTGAGTGTCTAACTACATCTAACACTCATCTGAGAGATTCTTGAAGTAATTCAAGAATCTTCAATCATTGGAATCACTTTCATTATAGAAAGTATCCAGCAGTCAATTTCTCGAAAAGGAATTGATTAGAACAGGCACTGAAGCCGAGAACGAATGACAGTTCGGAAGGAACTCTAAACTCTTCCACAGGTGGTAAAAGCGAGTTTTACGAAGGTGCGCCCTTGACTCAGCCGGAGCCATACCTGAAAGGTTCGGAGTATCGGAAGATAGCCGTGGAGCTGACAGACCAAACGACGGCTGACTGCTCTACAGGAAAGACAACTCTTTGTACACCGTATACTTTCTTAGTGAAACTCTTAGCGATTCGGCTAGAGTATAACTGCATAAAGGAACTTAAGCAAACTTGAACAAAAACTCTAAGTTAAGAATAATCTAAATACAAGTAAATGCTATTTTATTCCACTGCATTTCATGTGTATATCTTATCGATACCACGATGACTCTGATCTCGGGGACCAACACAGCTCCACCTCCCAGGGTAAACACATATCCCGAGGTCGATTTCTTCTCATCCTGGTCCCCTTGGAAATCCGAGTCTGTATAATCCACAGGGCACAAATCCTCACTTTGATAAACTAGGCAATAATTCCTAGTTCTCTTCAAATACTTGAGGATGTGCTTTACCGCAGTCCAATGCGCCTGTCCAGGGTTAGACTGATATCTTGCTACGATGCCAACGGCATAACAGATATCTAGCCTTGTACACAGCATTGCATACATGAGACTACCCAACGCTGAAGCATATGGTACAAGACTCATCTCATCTTTCTCCGCTGTGTCTCAGGACACTGCCCACTAGAAATATGAACGCCATGTCTGAAAGGTAGCAAACCTTTCTTGGCGAGTTGCATGCTGAACCGGGCTATCATAGTATCCACATAGGATGCCTGGGATAAGCTCAACATTCTTCTCTTACGATCCCGTAAGACCTAATTCCAAGAATGTAGCCAGCTTCTCCCAAATCCTTCATTTGGAACTGTTCGGACCAAACCTTGATTTCCGACATCACTCCCTCGTTGTTTCCAAATAGGAGTATGTCATCAACGTATAGTGCAAGGAAAACCACGCTCCCACTGACACAAAGTCGGTAAACACAACTTTCATTTTCCAACTGTGCAAATCCATAGGATTTAATCACATCGTTAAAATGCAAGTTCCACGACCTTGAAGCTTGCTTAAGTCCATACAAGGACTTCTTAAGCTTCCAGACAAGATTTTTTCGCCTTTGCACACGTAGCCCTCAGGTTGCTGCATATAGATGTCCCTACCTTCTTCAAGGTAAGTGTTTAGAAAAGCAGTTTTGACATCCATCTGCCAAATCTTGTGGTCCATATGCACAGCTATAGCAAGGAGTATCCGGATGGATTTGAGCATGGCTACGGGTGAAAAGGTTTCTTCATAGTCAATGCCTTGTTTCTGACTATAACCCTTTGCCACCAGCTTAGCTTTAAAAGCCGTGATTTCTCCATCCGCCCCTTTCTTTCTTTTGTATACCAATTTGCACCCTATGGCCATAAAGCCATCCGGCAAATCAGTTTTCTCGTATACATCCATAGCAGTTATGGATTCAATCTCGGAATCCATGGCGATACGCCATTTTTCAACATCCTTGTCTTGCACTGCCTCTTCGTAGGTCAGTGGGTCAGAGTCCTCATGTCCGTCTTCCGAGCTCAAGTCCGAAGACTTACCCACGTACATGTACATTTCTGGCTGGAAAATAACACTCCCACTACGACGAGGCATCGGTTTCGTGTCAGTAGTAGGTGCAGTAACTTGTGGTTCTGCACCTTGCACTGAAGAACGTGTCTATGGTACTGGACCTCTCACAGGTGCACCCACATCTACACGTTCCCCTTCCCTTGGAATCTCATTCTCGTTTTCAATTTCTTGAAGAACGATATCACTCCTTGACTTGTGATTACTCACATACTCATCCTCCAAGAATCTAGCATTGATGCTAACAACGACTCTCTGACTCTCAAGACAGTAAAAGTAACCACCTTTCGTTTGCCTGGGATACCCTATAAACAGCATTACTTTTGACCTGCTTTCTAACTTATCAGGTTCCTTCGAAAGTACGTGTGCCGGACAGCCCCATACTCTAAACTTTCACAAACTCGGTTTGCGACCAAGGAAGAGCTCAGAAGGCATCTTAGGAACTGATTTAGAAGGCACCACATTTAACACGTAAGCGGCTGTTTCCAATGCGTATCCGCAAAACGAAATTGGTAAGTTTGCATAACTCATCATTGATCTTACCATCTCTATAAGAGTCATATTCCTTCTTTCAGCTACACCATTTTACTGGGGAGTAACCGCTGCAGTCCACTGGGATGTAATCCCGTTATCTAACAAATACTGCAGGAACTCATTACCGAGGTATTCGCCACCGCGGTCAGATCGAAGTGGCTTGATAGTTTTCCCGACCTTCTTTTCTACTTCAGCCTTGAACTCTTTGAATTTCTCAAAGCATTCAGACTTGTAGCAAAGCAGGTAAACGTATCCGTACCTTGAGTAAACGTTAATGAAAGTTACGAAGTACTCGTACCCTCCACGAGCCTACGTGGACATCGGTCCACATAAGTCAGAATGGATCAATTCCAACACTTCCTCTGCTCGAGACTGACTAATCTTGAAAGGCCTAGTTGACATCTTGCCCTCGATGCAGGATTTGCAGACTTGATAAGGTACAGCTCGGACTAAGTCCAATGTATCGTCATCTGCAAGTCGTTGAATCTGCTTCAAGCTTATGTGACCCAGTCTCAAGTGCCAGAGATATGTAAGATCCTCATCGGAAGAAGTAAGTATTCTCTTTCTAGGATTATCAATTACGGATGAATTACATGCAATACTTGCGGAAGACTTATGATTACAGTAAATAACATAGAGAGAATTATTCAGCATCCCATGAAAGATAACACTGTTATTACCAATGATACAAACACCACTATCAAAAATAATTGAATATCCATCAACATAAAGTTTGGAGACTGAAATGAGGTTCCGCCGAAAATTCGGCACGTACAAAACATCTCTCAAAGTTAAAAAAGAATCATCAAAGTACAAGGTGAAATCTCCAATGGCATCTGCACTCACTTGTGTTGTGTTCCCCATCAAGATGGTAACCTCGTCATTCTTCAGCACCTTCCTCGGTGTGAACCCCTACAAAATGTAACAAACATGATCAGTAGCTCCAGTATCCACTACCCACGAATGAGTAGAAACTGATGCTAAACATGTTTCCGTTACAAATGCAAATGACATACCTTGTCATTTAGCATTTAGACAATCTACCTTTCCGCATCCAGCACACCTCTTGTTCTTTGGAGTGACCTTGACCCTCTTCACTTTCTTTGACTTGCTTTCACTGCCTGCTACCCTGAGTTTGCTTTCATGACCTTCATCTCAAACCTTAGAGGTTGTTGAACTAGTACTAGAAGCAGTCAGAACAGGCATCCTTGCTCGCATGGAAGATTGCTCCACCACAAGGTCCTCAAGTTACTCATGCAGAGCATACTCTCCCCTTGCAGCAGCAACTACCTTAAAGTCATAAAAGGAGTCCGGAAGAGAATTCAGGATGATATCAATCTCGCCTTGCGCACTGATATTACCACCCCGCACAGTGAACTGTCTCATGAGATCAATCATAAACATCATGTGCGCTGTCACCGAACTATTTTCAACCATCTTCTTGCACATAAGATCGTGCACAAGTCCATAGTTAATAGTCCGCTCCACATTGCCATAAGCTGTCGAGAGTTCTTTCCAGATCTTTCTAGCCCACTCAAGATACTCATACTTGTGCCTTAAATTTTATAGATAGGGCACCCGTGATAAGCCAAAAGGCGAACTCATCAGCATCCTCCCATCTTTCATAAAATTCAAGCTCAAGTTCACAGACCTTATCATGAGTATGCAACAGTGGATCCATGAAAAGAACGTATGCTTGATTTTTCAGGTAAAGGATGTGTTTGATGCAAAAACTCCGTTCAGGGAAGTTTGGACCAGTTAGAGGATTGAGAGCAAGTAAATGATCGACAGTAGACATAGACATATCTAAAACAATAAAGAATCTTAAATAAGAACATACATGTAGAACTTCGAAAACTAATGCAATGAAAACCTTTTAATAAATCAAATACAAATGTTTTCCACTAATTGCCCAAGAGTTTCCACCGCAAGCTACACTCGTAGACGTTTACGATGTCACCCTCAACCAGAACTACAGTTTTTAAGCCCCAATTCATTCAATTTCACTACCATGTCAGGAACCTTTCGACACTAGAAATTAATAAATAGTGAAAACCTTAGACCAAGCCATGTCTCAAGGACAGGGATGCAATTCTTGCATTATATTCTAAGATGCTTCTAATCCATTAACCACAAATTTAACTCTGGCAAAAAGAGACAGTTTAGCATGGCATGTAACCATACCGCATAGCTCTTAAAGCTTTTGTTATCTATAATTTAAATCAATCTTAGAATACTTATGAAAGATATCTACGCAAGCTACACTCGTAGACGTTTATGCAAAATCCTCCCACTATTTACATGATATAAATTGTTTGTCTAGAAATCCCAACAACTGTACCCATGCACCTCTAAGAACTAGCAAGCTACACTCGTAGACGTTTACTAGAGCGAGAGATACACTTACAGCCTAGGACCGCTTTGTGGAGGTCTATTGATTTTAATTAAAAAAATTTGCTTAGTATTTTTCTTTTAAAAAGGTTTCTTATATGCGCACATATAATTTCTTTGTTATTATATTTTCCAAATTTTGGCATGTAATTAAACAAGCCCAAAAATTTCCAAAATATAATCCAACAAGAAATTAATCACATAAGCATGCTCAGAAAAACTGTAAATAATAAAAGCAGTAAATCATGTTTTTCCTATTATCTACACATGCTTAATTGCGCACATAATAAATCACATATCATACGAGGACAATTAAGGCAAACAAAAATTCCTCGTGGCCCCACAAAACAGGAAAATAAAATCCTATCTATTAAAATTTGAATTTAATTGGATAAACTCAAATGTTTTCAAATCTTCCAGGGCCTCCATATCTTCAAACATATCTTTTGGATTTAGGGTTTTGTGATTTAATGATTGGCCCCAAACCCTAATGCAAACCTAGGGTTTACACACAATTGTACCAACCACCAAAACACAAACCGCCGCAACGGGACAGCAGCCGCCGACGACAGCACCACCGCCGCTGCCAGCGCCGCCTGACTGCCGCCGCCGCCGCGCGCGCACAGCGCCTTATGCGCCGCGCGCTACTGCGCACTGTCGCCAGCCCCACCACGGCCCACTGCCGTCGTCCGCCTACGGCCCTGCGCCGCCCTCCGTCTTCATTCTTCATCTCGACCCGTCCAAAAATTATAGATTTGTAAAATTACAAAAACTATTATATTACAATTTTATCAAATCTACACTATTCACGGATTTTCTCGTGATTTTACAAAACTGATTCAACCCTACCCGGATAAACCACAGCAGGCTGAATCAAACGGGTTGCCACGAGGAACAAAAACCATCCACGACATAAAATAAAATTCATACATGCATAATTGAATTTATTATAGACAATAGAGCCATAAATCAGAAACCTCTCTCTGATACCAATTGTAGGGATTTTAAGTGAACTGAATCACAAAACCCAAGTGAACATGATCGATTTATGGATATTGCATATAATCAAAATTCACTATAAAAACCTAGCATGCTCCTATGAATTTATTTGATTCGTGGATTGAGAGATTACCGTAAATCCATAGAGTCTAATCCGATCTTTCACGTTTGAATATTCCCTTCGATTCAACCACGCGATTCAATTAAATCTGCGGAAATAAAAATTAGAGATCTAATCTCTAGATAAAATCGAAAATCAGAGAAAAAGAAAGAAAAATCTAGTTCTCCAGATCAGATCTTCAGGGCTGTATCCCAATGCTGTTCAGATCTGCTACTAGTGAGGATTCCACAGATCTATATCAGTAGGCCAGAGTCGAAATTCCTTCTCCTCCCTCTATTGCATGCGCCGCCCTCTCTCTCTCTGATCTAAGGTTTCAACTGACTATGAGTGTTATGAAGTGGCTAGGGTTTCAGAGAGTGAGAGGTCTATTTATAAACCCAGGGTTTTATCCCTGATGGGCTATTAGGCTCAAATCAGCATATTTAATTGGGCCAGTCCTGGGACCTAGTGAAAATAATAAAGTGGGCCTATAAATTAATTAATTATCATGTCCACAACCCAGGACACAATTAATTAATTAATATTAATTCTTTTTCACCACAAAATTAATACTGACCTACCCCTTTATTACCACGTTATGAGAACGGGTTGCATTAATTGAGAATCCCCATATTTAAGGTTACCGGACATTCATTAATTAATCAGAGCTTCTGACAAGCTCTATCTACAATTAATTAATATCTTATTATTCCTGAGTAGTACCACCCAATCCTTATCACTCGTGTCTGAACTTAATCAGCCTGCAGGACTTTGGCACGATGAATGTCATTGAGCTCCTCAGGGAATGTCCCCATCCTATTACTCGGATATGGTAACTTAAACCCAGTCTCAGGCAGTACTACATGAACCACTGTTACCCAAGATGCGGATATACAAGCACGTTACTCAGGCTCTCCACCATGGCAAGTCAAAGCAACAATCAATCCGTGCAAACCCCTGAACCTTCGTTAGGATTTGGACTCAATCAATAACGAGATCTTGTATTCGCTGATGTCAGACAGTCGAATACATCTTACTGCGGTCCATCAATACGCCACCCTTGCGTACCAGCATGTCAAGTAACCAAGACAGACTACTTATTCCGACAATGCCGCAGCCATCCGGACAGACGTATCCTCATACGCTGTCTCGGCTGTGATCAGGTTTATGTCTCACTAGGTCAAGTGATCATACTGTCTTCTGCGATCTATAACACGCCGTATGATCGTCCCTATCGGTGAGACAAGAGGATACCATTATTACATACATGTAAGTTTGTTTGAAAGATAGGAGAAATAAATCGTTATATACTTATTATAATAAATGCTTTTAGTATACAAAACCCATCAGTCTCGCTTCCACCTCGTCGCGGGCCCTTTTCTTTTCCCAGAGGGCTTGGGCGACCTGCTCCGCAGAAACTCCTCGACCCTTCATGCTTTCTGGAACTTCGTGAAGTTGGCAATTGTGGTTGAGGTACGTGTGAGCGGTAACGAATCTGCCAAATTGCAGTTTAGGCCACTCTCGATCGCTAACACTCACATCGTAGGGTCGATCAATCCGCGCTTGTTCAACATCTGTAAGCACGGTCCGCTCGCGAACTGCATAGAAAAGAAACAATCAGAATACAAGCAGAGTTAATAAACAATAGATAAGACAAAGACCCACTTATTGGCACTCCGCAATGCCTAAGAAATTCAGGGTTAACAGGATCAAGCTTGAGATTAAAAAAAAAGGTGGTCCCCTAGTTCGGGGAGTTCGTAGGAGGTTTCTGCACTAAGGGGGATCTACCCGAGGACCATCGAGTAAAATAGTAGTAGTGCTTATCTCTACACTGATTCATCATACACATGTGGTGCCACTCGCGGACTGTAGGGAGGCCAAGACCCAAGTCCATCCAAGCCAAAAAGACCCCAACGAGGTGACACCAGCTGTTCGGGGCTAATTGGAAGGGGGATATGTTATAGGAAGTAGCGACATCGCTAAAAAAGGGGTGGACAGGGAGGCTGACTCCATTTTCCATAACAGCGGTATAGAAGGTCGTGTATCCCACCGGCGGATCGAAGCAGCGACGATGAGGCTTCGGACGAATATAAACGATCCCGAGGCATGGGATTACGTCTGCAAGAGCCAGCATCTTCTCCCTGGTGATGGAAGAAGTGGCCCCGAGGACCCTATGGGATTCCCATCCTTCGAGGAGAATCCACCGACCTATGACTTGTGTTTCAAGAGGAATTTCTATCAACTGATCAGATCCACCAGCCTCTCCAGCACCTCCTGTCTCGCGGCCCGATCCACTGGCTTCACCGGTACCCAGTGCTTGTTCGAGGCGGCGGAAGGTCTCCGCGATAGGCCTCTCGTCATCAGAATCAGAAGACTTCTCCTCCTCAGAAGATCCGCCGATGATCTTTCTTTTTCCTGAAGATTTGGGGGCTTCTGGTTCCTGAAGAAGCACTCCCAGTTGGGCTCTTTGACAGGAGAAATGGTTGAATCCCTTTCGGGAGATGGGGTGAAGGGCGAAGTTGGAATACGGTCACCGGACTCGTGATCCATGGGGTTTTCAGAACTTGAGATTCGGCAACATAATTTAAAAGGGGAAGCTAAAATCTAGATTGAATAAGATAGAACGACGAAAGAAGATAATCAGATTCAGAAGAAAACCTAATCTCACTAGATAACCCAAAATCCCAAAGAACTTCAAAACCCACGGTGGGAGTCAAGAAAGAGATGAGAGAAGTACTCAAATACCTTTATCCAAATGCTCGCAAGATGGAAAGAAAGCTAAAGATGGAACGCCAAAGGGTGCTCTTGAAATTGAATCGCCGGAAAGATAAAGAGAGTTTGTGGGGAAGAGAAATCAACAGTTCCCGAGAAAAAATAGTTAAAGGGTCGGTGACCGTCTGTCTGCCCGTAATTGACCCCATTCATTGCAGAAATTACGCAATTGCCATAATCATTGGGCGAGAAAAATCAAAACTCGACAGATCGAACTTTTAAACAGTTCGCTTAAAGTCGGTTCGGAAAATTGAACTCGATATCAAAATGAAATACGACACGATTCATTACGATGAATCGATTCTTTCCAAATAGGAAAATCCTTACGAGGAAAAAACCAGATGGCTAAAATCGGACAAAACCCAAACTGTCCTCACACGAACGCTGCAGTTTCGGGCCCGCAGCTGTGGCACTCGTTGCAACTTTACGGAGTTGCACGAGTAAGAAGGGTCACCCACAAAGGAAATGATCCTTCAAGTCAAGAAGGCACTATTAAAAGCACTTCAAGTTATACCGAACTCTCACCTTTTGAAGAGTTCGAAGAGCCGACATCTGGGAAAAATCAAACTCCGCCTATGGAAGGCAACGAGCTAACACGTTTAATCGTTTATTCGACTTACCAAGCTTCTATGAAAGTACCTCGCTAAGTCGAAGGGGCTATTGTTGGGGTCAAGAATGAGCGGCCCAAATTAAGAGGCCCGATAGCGTAGCCCAAAGATATCACGCAAGAAGACCAGGCATAAGGTCTAATAAGCAAGCCCAAAATCGGAGGTTGACTCTCAGTCAAGTTTACAATGATGGAAGCAGTTCGACATAGCTGGGCAGAGGGAATAGTCGATAAAAGTGGTAAGTCCGAGTAAAAAGCAGTTCGACAGGGAGGCAGTTCAATGTAACCAGTTCGATAAAATGGTAAATTATGCGTGCGGATTGAGGTAATAAATGCGAGCAAAAATGGAAGGTGGATTCCCCAGAAACTGAAGCTTGGGTGCGTCGAGGGAGTAAATACCAGCAGTTATTGCATGCAGAGAACTCGGTAGTAAATTCGGAGCCGTAATTTAAAGCTCTATAAATATTTCGAGAAAGATGAATTCTGGAGCTAATCACGATACTCGCACAAAAAAGAACAAATCAGCTCAACTAAAAGCTTACTTCTAGAAATCACTATTTTATAGCAATTCGACGTAGTTCGAACGAACCAGGATTTGTATTTCATTCCATATTTCATTAGCTTCAATTTCACTTTTTTGTAATTTTTGTCTATAATTTTGTCATTTCTTTCCGTGTTAATAAAATTGTTCTTGGGCCTCTTGTTACACAAAAATACCCGCAACATATGTCAATGTGTATTTTGACATTTATCTATTCTAATGCTGACATTGTCTTGTATTTTATATAGGACCACAGATATGCATGATCGGTTTGAGGTAGATGGAAAGAAGACTTATCGTCACATTTAGTGTACTTAGATTACTTTGTATTTGTACTTAGTTTTCAAGCTTCATTATTACCAAACATATGTAATTTTGAGAGTTATTAAAATGTCATTTTGTATTGTTATTATTTGTGCATGGGTAATTTAAATTTCATAAATTGTTGTTTCGATTTTACATGATTTAGAAAATTAAATTATACGACGCCGCTTATCGCGCCGTCTATTAGTGTATAGATGACGCGGTAACTCGCGTCGTCTATACACTAATAGACGATGCGGCTTACCAAATAGACTACATATCAATAGATGACGCGGAAATTGTTTATTGACTACGCGATTTCCGCGTTGTCTATTAGCTTTTTTGTTGTAGTAACCTCAACAAGCATTAATAACTTATTTGTTTGAAGTATTATTGCCATAAGATTTATTTTCTTTATTATGTGAATCAAATCATTATAGGATTTTTTTTTTTTTTTTAGTATCAAACTTATTCCGTTTTTATCAGTTCATTATCATGTTCGTGTAATTATCGTGCGTGGTGGATCAAGTTTGGGTAGTGATTAAACACCCTCAACAGATCATGATATACGAATCAAAATTTAATATATCCATACAATAAGAATTCAATTGGCACAAATTATCACCACTAAAAAAAACTAAAAGTGATTTTTTTTTTGGGTAGGAGGCCCAGTTGTCTTTTGTTTTGTCATTAGATGGAGAAATGGAAAACGCTAGAGAGAGTAGGGGGCTATGCATGCAGCCACGAAAACAAAGAAGGGAATGTGAGGTACCCATCAATTCATTACATTTTACACAAACAAAATTACACCAACCCTTGTCGTTTTTCGACATTTAATCAGACAAATTTGACGAGAAGGGCCGGCTAGGGCAGCTCCTTAACTTTTTCATCACCATTTTTCATTAATCAACATCTCAAATTCTACTTGTTTATGTGAATATTTTCTTGGTAAGACGAAGTAGCTGAACTAAGCTCATTAATTTCCAAAATGTTCATTAATATAATCACTCATTTGCTATTCCATGCATGGAATCCAAGAAAACATTTTTGCAGTCAAATATCATCCACCTAAAATAAGATCTTCTTGAATTTAAAACATGAACTTTTATCTATCATCCATCTCTCATGCTACCTAATTAATTATAAACAAATTAATAAAATCTTCAATAAAACTAGCTGCAAGCAACTATTTATATAATTCGAAATTAGTGGATTACAGATTGAAAATAATTAACAAAATTAGTATTTGGGATCTTCTTTATTATCCGTTTCGAAAATGAATTAACCGTAGACATTCCTGAGAATTCTTTTTGGCTTGTTATTATATATGCTACCAAGATATTCTTTTTCTTGTATCTATATATATATATCTCTATATAAACCCTAGTTTCATGTAGAAGATGAAAATGGTTCCTCATAGTTCTCTCTCACACTAAACATAGAAACCCCCCTAGGATCAAGGCAGGCTCCTACAAAATCTCCCAATAATCCCCAACTGCATGCCAAGAAAAAAATAAAAAACCCTAAATCTTTAAATTAATTAAATTAGTATGAAAGCAGAAGTAAGAGGGAAGAATGCATCCATTTCATTGCAAAACCCTAGTCTATTATCTCGAAGCTCCATCTCCGGTGCTCTGACGGGATGCCTCGACGGCGCGTGCATCGAGAAGCTCCTCCTCCACTGCGCCGGCGCTCTGGAGAGCAACGACGTCACTTTGGCTCAGCAAGTGATGTGGGTGCTCAACAACGTCGCCTCCTCCCTCGGCGACCCCAACCAACGCCTCGCCTCCTTCTTCCTCAGAGCTCTCATTTCTAAGGCCTCTAGCCTCTGCCCCACCGCCATGAGCTTCAAGGCCTCCGCCTCCTTCCACCGCCGTCTCATGTCCGTCACCGAGCTCGCCGGCTACGTGGACCTCATCCCGTGGCACAGGTTCGGGTTCTGCGCCGCCAACAGCGCCATTCTCCAAGCCATTCGAGGGTTTCAAAGAGTTCATATCTTGGATTTCAGCATCACTCACTGCATGCAGTGGCCGACTCTGATCGATGCATTGGCCAAACTTCCCGACGGCCCTCCGCTGCTGAGAATCTCTCTTCTTTCCTGGAGGCCGCGCGTCCCTCCATTCCTCAACGTCTCCATCGAGGAAGTAGGGCTGCGCTTGGCGAACTTCGCCAAGTTCAGAGACGTCCCTTTCGAGTTCAACGTCGTCGAGTTGGGAGCATCCGAAGAGGAGGAGTCATCATCCTCCTCCTCTTCCGCCACTCCCAACTACGACTTGTTGAGTCAACTGAGAGCTCTCTCTCTCAAACTCCGGGCCGACGACGAGGAGGCGCCCTTGTCGTCGTCAGCCCTAGTAGTCAACTGCCAGAACTGGCTGCGATACCTCCCCGATGAGGAAATGGTGGATTCAAACCATCAGACATGCTACCGAGATTCATTCTTGGAAACGATACGAGATCTGAGTCCAACCGTGGTGACAGTTGTCGACGAAGACTGCGATCTAGGGTCATCAACAGGGCTAGCATCAAGAATCACCACCTGCTTCAACTACATGTGGATCCCATTCGACGCGCTCGAGACATTCTTGCCCAAGAACAGCCCTCAAAGGATCGAGTACGAGTCCGACATCGGACATAAGATCGAGAACATCGTCGGGTTCGAAGGGTTTCAGAGAATCGAGAGGTTGGAGTCCGGCGGGAGACTGAACCACCGGATGGCGGCGGCAGGCTTCGTCGGCGCTCCCTTCTGTGAAGAGACTGTTAGGGAGGTTAAGGTGTTGCTAGACGAGCATGCAAGTGGTTGGGGGATGAAGAAGGACGAGGACATGCTGGTGCTGACGTGGAAAGGCCACAATGCAGTCTACGCCACCGTGTGGGTCCCACGTGCGCGTATTCACCATCGAATCGAATACATGATGACTAAGTAGCTCGAACTCAAACTTGACCTAAATTTAAGGGATAGGAGTAGTAGAATGGATGGAAGTGAATTGGATTAATTAATAACTTGAATTAGACAGACTTCTAAGGTAGCAGTGGGTGCGATGATATAGAATTTGACAGGTGCTCACGTTTGTAACTTATGAGAGAGAGAGAGAGAGGGAATAATGTCTCTTATTTTTCCATTATTGCAGCGTTTCAAAGGTATGCAAATAATGTGGAGATGAGACAAATAGAAGAATAGACATGGATGGATTACTTTTGGAGAATATTTTCATGTCTACTTTATAAAAATTTGTCACATGAAATTGATGAAGCAAGGAAAAGGAGAGAAATGTGGATCTTGTCTTTGCTTGAAGCTCAATTAATGCAGTCCTTCCCTTTGCCAACCTAAAAGCCGAGGCTTTTGCTTCCAAAGTTGAAAGAAACATTGATTGCAATGAAAAAATAGGACCAACAACAAATATTTTTTGAGGGAAGGAATAAGAAAAAATGATCGTTTACGAAACATTTTATTCGCATAATTTCACGTAAATAATGTTCACTATTAGAATATTTATGAGAAAAAGAAATGAGAGCTTAATAAGCTTGCCAACGTTACGTTCTTACAGTACTTCTAGATAGATGATGATTAATTGGAAGTCGGGCTTTTCGTCTATGTTCTCTAAAATTACACTCCATACTTTTCTTGATTATGATATCGATTCAAAATCAAAAAGTTCAAAGACTTCAAAAATACTTGATATATATACATTTTAAAAAAATTAGTTGTAATGACAAATAATATTAATGATGTTTAAGTTTTTATGGTTAAAAATATGAGGAAATAATTTTAAGTAGCCAAATTTGAAAATTATATTCACAAAATAGCCACTTTTATGAAAAACTACACAAAATAGCCAAAGTGTACTTTGTCTGTCATATATGTCTTAGTCGATCAATTAATTTTTTCGGTTTCTGTGTAAACCCTAACCGAATTGTTTTTTTATTATTAAAAATTTAGGGTTTCATTTAAAAAGTAATAATAAACCAATAAAATATTAAGATATATCTACTCAGCTTGATTTCGGCATTTTCCATATTGATTTCAGCATTTTCATCTTGATTTCGGCATTTTCCATATTGATTTCTGCATTTTCATCTTGATTTCGTCTTTTACAGCTTGATTTCTGAATTCGCTGTATTTATTTTTAAAAGTATCTTGATTTGGTCATTTTCAATATTTTTCAGCTTGAGTTCGATATTCTGGCCGGAATTCACCCTATTTATTTTAAAAATTATGCTTAATTTTTTATTATTCATTAATAATTCACCATGTTATTATTTTATAAATGAAATTATGATTTTAACTAAAGAAATTATTATAATTAATGAAATTAGAGTTTACAAATGGAAGTTGTTTTAATTTTGGCTGGAGTTCGAATATAATAGTATATGGAGGCTGCATTTAAATTGGGATTTAACTCAGAAGAAATTGGGCTAGAATTCTCAAAAATGAGCTAGCTCTTGGTGAAATGAGGTTGATTTCGACAAAAAATAAAAAAATGCAAATTCGATCTCCTTTTTAGATAATAAATTACAAAACATGTATTGAAAATAAATTCCTCATTTGCGAAGCACAGGTATTTTGAATTGAAATCATGCAAATCACAAGTATTTCGAATTGAAATGAGAAGCACGAGGTAATAAATAAGCATTCAAAATTGAGATTTGTTGTCCACACATATTGCAATACGTGATACAATAAAATTTGTTAAAATGTAACAAATTAATTAGGCAGAATTCTTTCCGGACAAGCACGTTTTGTGTGATCTGTAGACCCACAAATACTACATTTTTTTGGTGCTCGTCGTCTACTAGTCGATGTTTGTCCCGCCTGTGCTCCCGAAGGACAACGACTATTTCTTGGTCGACCGGCTTGGCGATTCACGATGGGTGGCAAAACAACACATGTTTGTGCTTCCGGTGATACAATCCACTCATCTCTTGGAGGAAGAGGGTGTACTGTTCCGCCGTAAGTTTCTCGCCAGTTTGATGTCTTGTAGTACTCCCAAATATAGTCGTACACACCTAAACCCTTGAAGCTGCGACAATAATAATTAAAAACTTGATCGTTATGAATGAAAGTTTAATTCTATAGATATATTTTACTAACCGAATTGCAGCAATAGCATGAGAACATGGAATGAGATCCATCTGAAACTCACGGTAGTCGCATAAGCTGTCTTGAAGATCCACCTTCCAAGTTCTATCATTGTCTTTGACTTTGAAATGATATTCAGAAACAGGCGAAACCGTGTACTTGTGTGAAATATTCGATAATGGAGTCATTTTGGCCACGACTTCCTCAGTCAAGTCATCGTCTCTTGCAAACGCCTTAGCTCGCCGTTCATCGAACCATTTTTCGACAATGTGTCGATATAGCTCAATAATGGAACAGATCGACAAACGTCTAGCATCTAACAACCTGGAGTTGAACACTTCTGCTGCATTCGATGTCATGAAGCTATAACGGCGAACCGGACATTTAGACCTAGCCCACTTTTCAGGCCCCACTGTCATGAGTTTGTTGTATGTAGTGGGGCAATGTTGTTTAATCTGGTCCATTGCCTTCTGATAGACGATAGAACGGTATGCATAGGCTGCCTTGTGGTATAACTTCACGATAGTTGAATTGAAGGTCGTCAACTTATTTTGAATATGATAACCACATAAGGCATGCGTCGCCTCTGGATAGACTGAGCTTACTTCCTTGGCAATGCTGATGTGTTGGTATGAAACGATAAGCAATTGTGGACTTCAATCGAAAGCCATTCGTAGTCGTGACATAAACCACGTCCAGGTCTCATCGTTCTCGATCGGTGCAAATCCAATAGCCAGAGGAAAGATTTGTTCGTTGCCGTCTTTGGTAACAGCAACCAATAACACACCTTTATTTCGCCCCTTTAGGTGTGTAGCATCCACCACAATCACTTGCCTTAAACAAGTCCCGAAAGTCGCACGTGACACACTCAAGGCAACAAAGAAATGGCGTAATCGTTGATCCTCGCCGATATCCATGTCTGTAATAGTGCCCAGATTCCATTTTTGGAGAACATCGAGATATTTTGGTAGCAAGTTGAATGATTCTTCTAAGCCACCATAAATCATCGATATGGCTCCATTTCTAGCGCGCAATGCATTGTTGTAATTGACCTTAATACCAAAACTCTGTTGTAGTTCAGCCATTATATCGCGCGGCTTGATGATAGATCCTTGTCTACGCATCCTCTGAGCAAAGTAAGCTGAGATTGCCTTTGATCGTATAGTTCTACTTCGGATGTTGTTTAGACTCATAGTACAACTATGAGTTGGAATGAATTCGCGGACTACCCAACATCCCGCTGAATTGGAGGCACGTAGAATGAATGTACAGTTAGGATTGCGGCTGCAATTGTACACCACCCGAGTTGTAGAAGAACGCGTCACTTTGAATTCAACGTGATGCTCCATGTGCCAAAGTCCGACAGCCACGTACAAGCCCTCTTTTCTCCCAAACATTTTGCCCTTTTCCAGTTCCCCTTCCAATACTGCTTGTAGATCTGGCAATATAGGTGAGTCGGACGTATCTACCGGAATAATTGGAAGTAACCAATTATTCATTTGACCGCTTAGGCCTTCAACTGTTTCTGCCGGTAATGGGTTAGCCGGAAGTAGGCTTGATACAATGGCACCCATACCACCTTGTTCTCTGACCCAAGCGGTGAAATCTTCAATTGTACAATTGAACAATGAAGCATTGTAATTTTGGCGTTCATCACCATCTGATGAGTCTGTATCGAATTCAGCTTTGTTGTCATCGGACTCGACAACTGTATTCGGACTTTGTTGGTGCACAGCGTATTCAGCATCATCATCACTATCATCATCTGGAGCACTATTGTTTAAATCTGGGACTGTAGAACTTCGACCTCCACTGCTTCCTCCTCCAAACATCATCGATGATAAAAAATGATGTAGTTCTTCTGGTGTTGGACTATAAGGGTTGTGTGGTTGTGGGCTCAAGGAAGCCATGTGTGGCCTGTACGGAGATGGTTGTTGCCGAGAGCTTCCAGCACCCTGATCGAACTGTAGAACACAGCAGCAAATAAATTTATAGACCCAAAGGAATGTCGAACCCACAGGGATAGTGCATTGAAATTATCTCATGTACTGGACACAGTTTAGCAATTCTTTGTTTGAGTGAACCAATTTTGAATAGGGTTTTTGTTTTCAAAACAAAAAAATAACTTGGGAATAAAATTCAATAATAAAAAGCACAGATTCTTGGGAAATCAACCAATCCAATCCAACATGCATAAACAATCAATCCAAACCCAAAATAATTATTAAGGTGGGAAATATGTTAAATTGGAATTAATTCATTTGTTGGGCAATTAAAACCTAGATTACTAGAAAGTGAATTTTACCTCTCGGTCTCAAGAACACAAACTAGTCAATCTCAATAAAGATACAGATTTGAAAACCCTACAACTAATTCTTCCTTTTGAGACAGAAAACAATTGTATCAAAATTCTATTTTCCTATTATTAATTATCTCCTCTCGGTCTCAAATTAATAACTATAAACCTAATCCAATTTTCATCTCTCGATCCTTCAATTGAAAATAGATTTTAAAATCAAAACCATAGAATTTGAACCAATTAAATAGGGTTTAGATTTAATTGAATTAACACATGCTAAAGAGGATGGAGAAACCCTAGAACCTGTTAAGGGTTCTAGCCTAACATAACTGAAATAAACATTGTAATAAATATAAACAAGCTTACTTGAATCATTAAAGAAATAGGAACCTTGAATGTCTTGAAAAACTCCAATGAATTCAGTAAAACAGAGAAAAAAAAGAGATATAATTTTGTGCCTAAGAGTTCATATTTATAGAGGGGGAAAAAGACCTAATTTGAGTATTGGGAAAATATAGCAAAAACTACCAAAACAGGCCAAAAATAGCCTTCTCGGACATCTGTGTCGATCGACAGGCAGGCTGTCGATCGACACAACCTTCAAGATCGAAATTCGGGCTGAATTTGTGTCGATTCTGCAACTTTGACCTCTGTTTCGATCGACAGAAAGAATTTCGATCGACAGGAATGTTTTGACCTCTGTTTCGGTCGACACAAATCCTGTCTCTCGACACAGAAACATCTGTCTGTGCAGTCTCACAGGTTTGGCCATAACTTCCTCTCCCGAACTCCGATTGACCCGATTCCAGTTGCGTTGGAAAGCTAATTCAAAGATATTTCTATCCATGTGATCCATTAGCTCAGATTCCATCTGTGAAAGAAGTCGTGACTGTTACTTTGAACATCATCTGCTTTCGGTACGGATTTCCAATGAATTTGGTCTAAAACCTACAAAAATCACTCATTAAAGGCATAACACCCTCTAAAGTAGACTCATGCACAAAAATAAGTAAAAACATAACATAAAGCACTTGAAACAATGGAGAAAAATATAGATAAGTGAGTATAAATATGAGCTTATCAAACCCCCCAAACTTGAATATTAGATTGTCCTCAATCGAAGAAAAGAAGAAAGAAATCTCAAGCAGTTGAAAGTGCAATGCCTCACAAGATTCATCACAATCAAGGTTCATCAATCCACATCACACAAGCAATTGAAAGAGATAAGATGTTCATCAACTTTGGAAGACTCACAGGAAAGTGTATCGCTCATCACACAAGTGTTTGGGTTTCAAATGAAAGTACTCACAAAATGTATGAAGAAATTTCTACCATAGGCTTGCAAGAGTTCTAAAATCTTCACTGCTTATTTGTGCACACAATTCAAAAATCAAAAAGGACTTTGATAGGGTTGTAATGAAGGCTTTTTGTGAAGGGTAGGAAAGTATGGCCAAGTGACTAAAAAGAAAATATTGAGTTGATCACTATCAACAAATCAGAATCACTAAAAAGAAAAATGAAGTAAGGCTCAAAGGGGCTGACTAAGGATAAAATATTACAAGGGACAGTGTTTGGGATAAATTGGCTAACAAAGATGGCCTAAGATCATTTTCTATCATTGTGCACACTATGCAGTCTCTTAACAGAACAAAAGCAAGTTCTAGAGAAACGAAAACATACATGCGAATCTCTCATGAACAAATAAAAGCTCAAAAACTCACTTGGGTTAAAAAATTCTTCCTTAGTCAATTTCAATCCACTCAAACATCATGCAAGTGTAAGTTTCAATTTGGCCCTATCATGCGGTATTCTACATTCATAGGCAAATCAACCACAATCGATATCAACTCAACTAATCAAAGATCGATTCCAAACATTGCATATAATGCTAGTGGGTTCAATTACTTAAAGATTTTCCTCACATACTATCTATATTTTTTTTTATTATTGGCAAAAATTAAACACACCAAATCAAATAAAGCAAGTAAAAGTAAATAAAACAGGAAAGCGAATAAAGATAAGGGATAAAAGTTCAACTTCTTGTCCACATCCCCCCAAACTTATTTCGAACTCAAAGAGTAAGAAAAAGTTTGAAAATCAGATAAGAAGAAGAACGGTTACCTCCCATTTAGTGCCTTAGTTATTATCGTGGCTCGACGATACGGATCCTTCACCAAGGAGGTCGGGTCCAGACTCGCCGCCCCCTTGCATCGATCATGTAGAGCATCTGATCACGAATAACAGTGGTGAGCTCGGAAGAGGATGGTGTAATTGGCAATTTCGCCATCCCATTTTCGCGCTCCCATTCGATCTCGGCGGCTTCTTCATCTTCCTCAATGGTGGTGGAGATGTTATAGCAATCTGCTTCCTTTTGGCTTTGATCAATCACAAAGGTGATTGTCTCGTCATTCCCTCGGAGTGTAATCTCCCCACCTCGGCAGTCTATCAGTGCACCACTTGTTTTCAGAAACTCTCTTCCAAGGATCATTGGCATTCCATGTTGTTCCTTCATATCCAAAACAACAAAATCAGCAGGAAATATTAAATGACAAACACGAATTAAAACATCTTCCACAACTCCCCTTGGTCGAGAAATTGAGCGATCAGCCATCTGAAGAGTGATTGAGGTTGGCCTCATCTCGCCTATCTGCAACTTTTGAAAAACTGAAAATGGCATCAAGTTGATGCTGGCTCCTGTGTCGCAGAGGACATTCCTAAACTCCTTTCCCCCAATCTCGATCGGAATAGAGAAGCATCCCGGATCAGACCTCTTGGTTAGAACCTGTTTCTGCAAAAGAAGACTATATTGTTCATGAATTGAAATAGTTTGATCTTCGATTATCGGCTTTTTCTCGCTCATCAGCTTTCTCAAGAACTTCATGTAGCCGGGAATCTCGCGGAGAGCCTCGATCAAGGGAATGTTGATGTTGACCTTCTTGAGATTCTCCACGAATCGAGCAAACTTGGAGTCTTCCTTCTTCTTTGCAAATCTCTGGGGAAAGGGCATTGGAGGAATTGGATCACCTTTCTTCTTTGAATTTTCAGCTCTATGTGGCACATGTGTTGTCTGCCTCTTCCTGTCCTGCCTGTCGATCGATAGGGGGGTGTAAATCGACACGGCTGCATCCCCCCTGACTGTCGATTTGCTGTCCTGTCGACCACTGCTGCTCTCCCTGGCCTCTGTCTGTGTCGATCGAAATAGAGGTATCTTCTGCGGGAAATTCCTCTCTTTCAGCCCCAAAATCGTCCTTGGACATGCTAGGACCCTCGTACCTCGTACCGGACCTCAAGGAAATGGCATTGACCTGTTTGGCCTTCTCAGGATTGACTTCTGTGGTGCTGGGGAGTTGGCCTGGCTTGTGTTGATTGCTCATAGCAGTGGAAATCTGACTGAACTGTGCATCGAGCATCTGAAGGTGCTTTGTCATATGCTGCATGTGAGTGGACATGTTCTTCACCTCAGTTTCCACCTTGCCAAACCTATTGTCGGAGCTTTTGATGAACTTTTCAAGTGTCTCCTCCAGCACAGACTTCTTCTTCTCCACAATCTCTCCCCCGGCTCCAACACTGAACCCCGGTGGAGGATTCTCAACTGTATAAGGGTTAGAATAAGAAAAACCAGGATGGTTCTTAGCACTGTAAGTGTACCCTTGATTGTTGGCTCGGTAGTAGTTGTTGTTGTAACCTCCATTGGCGTAGTTCACTTCAGCGGTATTGGAGGTGCTCGAACTGCTTCCTTGGTAGATGTAGTCGGCCTCAATGGGAACAATGGCCATGTTGGGATCTGAAATAGCTGCTACCGAAGCTCTACCGGCCTCCAACTGTTTGAACTCTTCTCGAAGCTTCTTCACTTCTGCCACTACATCAATTTCCGGAGTAGTGGTCACTGCTTTGACTGCTTTCTGCCTTTCAGTAGGCCATTGGTGACTGTTGAGGGCCATGTCTGCGAGAAGTTGCATTCCCTCTTCTCCACTTTTCTTCATGAGCAGTCCTCCAGCTGAAGCATCAACCAATTCTTTTAAGTGAGGGGTTAATCCTTCATAAAAATGGCATACCTGCATCTCAAGATCAATCCCATGGCCGGGGCACATCCTCAACAGCTCTTTGTATCTCTTCCAAGCTTCATAGAGGGTCTCATCGTACTTCTGGCTGAAGTGAGTGATGTCGGACTTCCTCTTCATGATGACACTGGGTGGGAAGAAGTTGGTGAGGAACTCTGCTCGGAGTTGTGCCCATGTGGCAATTCTGCTCTTGTCCAAACCAGCAAACCAAGACCGGGCCTCATCCCTGAGAGAAAAAGAAAACAAACGCATCTGGATGGTGTCTTGAGGCACTCCATTCTGCTTGATTGTGTCGCACACCTCGATGAACTGATTGAGGTGGCCGTATGGATCCTCAATGGCCTTCCCTGCATACTGGTTCTGTTGGACCATCTGAATCAGGCCTGTCTTCAGCTCAAAGTTGTTGGCATCAATGCCAACCTGGAATCCCGGCTCCTCTCTCTGTGGCAGAAAGCGATCAAGAATGGATCTTTGAGGCACCACAATTCGCCTTTCAGGGTTTCCTTCATTGGCCAGAGCTGCCAGTCTGGCAGCCTGCTCTGCTTGAACTGCTTGTGCTACTTGAAGTTGCTCCCTGAGTTGTCGGACCTCATTCATGAACTATCTTTGCTCCTCAGGAGTCATGTTTTGAAGTTGTGCTTCTGGTGGTTGCTCCATCTCAGGCTCTTTTTCCTTGCTCTTTCCTTTGCTTTTGTTTCTCCTACAGGTAGCTTCAATTTCTGAATCGAAGGCTTCAAGATTCTTCCCCCGAGCTCTTGTGTTCATGCACCTGAAGAGAAAACAGAAAACTAGGAATCAGTCTCTGTGTCGACCGACAAGGAGGGTGTCGATCGACACGGATGCTGCCTCTGTGTTGATCGACAGAAGCTCTGTCGATCGAAACAGAAGCAAAAATCTCACACACACGCACGCGAACAGAAAAAAAACTCAATCCAAAAAATATCAAAACAATCCAATAACAAGACAAAATCTGACTATCCCCGGCAACGGCGCCAATTTGATCGAACTGTAGAACACAGCAGCAAATAAATTTATAAACCCAAAGGAATGTCGAATCCATAGGGATAGTGCAATGAAATTATCTCATGTACTGGACACAGTTTAGCAATTCTTTGTTTGAGTGAACCAATTTTGAATAGGTTTTTTGTTTTCAAAACAAAATAATAACTTGGGAATAAAATTCAATAATAAAAAGCACAGATTCTAGGGAAATCAACCAATCCAATCCAACATGCATAAACAATCAATCCAAACCCAAAATAATTATTCAGGTGGGAAATCTGTTAAATTAGAATTAATTCATTTGTTGGGCAATTAAAACCTAGATTACTAGAAAGTGAATTTTACCTCTCGGTCTCAAGAACATAAACTAGTCAATCTCAATAAAGATACAGATTTGAAAACCCTACAACTAATTCTTCCTTTTGAGACAGAAAACAGTAGTATCAAAATTCTATTTTCCTATTATTAATTATCTCATCTCGGTCTCAAATTAATAACTATAAACCTAATCCAATTTTCATCTCTCGATCCTTCAATTGAAAATAGATTTTAAAATCAAAACCATAGAATTTGAACCAATTAATTAGGGTTTAGATTTAATTGAATTAACACATGCTAAAAAGGATGGAGAAACCCTAGAACCTGTTAAGGGTTCTAGCCTAACATAACTGAAATAAACATTGCAATAAATATAAATAAGCTTACTTGAATCATTAAAGAAATAGGAACCTTGAATGTCTTGAAAAACTCCAATGAATTCAGTAAAACAGAGAAAAAAAAGAGATATAATTTTGTGCCTAAGAGTTCATATTTATAGAGGGGGAAAAAGACCTAATTTGAGCATTGGGAAAATATAGCAAAAACTGCCAAAACAGGCCAAAAATAGCCTTCTCGGACATCTGTGTCGATCGACAGGCAGGCTGTCGATCGACACAACCTTCAAGATCGAAATCCGGGCTGAATTTGTGTCGATTTTGCAACTTTGACCTCTATTTCGATCTACAGAAAGAATTTCGATCGACAGGAATGTTTTGACCTCTGTTTCGGTCAACACAAATCCTGTCTCTCGACACAGAAATATCTGTCTGCGCAGTCTCACGGTTTTGGCCATAACGTCCTCTCCCGAACTCCGATTGACCCAATTCCAGTTGCGTTGGAAAGCTAATTCAAAGATCTTTCTATCCATGTGCTCCATTAGCTCAGATTCCATCTTTGGAAGAAGTCGTGACTGTTACTTTGAACATCATCTGCTTTCGGTACGGATTTCCAATGAATTTGGCCTAAAACCTACAAAAATCACTCATCAAAGGCATAAAACCCTCTAAAGTAGACTCATGCACAAAAATAAGTAAAAACATAACATAAAGCACTTGAAACAATGGAGAAAAATATAGATAAGTGAGTATAAATATGAGTTTATCACACCTCCATCGGATTGTATGTTCATCACTAAATAAACCTTCGGCTCCCAGAAAATGTTACAAAGCCGTTGAAGGTGCGTATCCGTTGCGAGCACCGAAGGTACCTTCCTCCCACTTCTTGTTTCAGCAAGATAATATAGGGTGTAAGAACCCACCATGGCATGAGAATCGAGGATGTATTGAACATTTCTTCGCAATTCTTCTATCGTGATATCATGAGAGGGTATCATGACAACTCTTTCATCTCCGCCGATGTAGTTGTATAGATTGTCCCATTGACCGTTGTAATGCAAAATGATAGAACGAAAATCCATTTTTTTTAAAATTTAGAGAGAGTTTTTGGAGATTGAGTTTTTAGTTAGAGATAGTTTTCAGAGTATGGGAGTGTTTTGGAATTAGTGTTTTTTTTTTTATCTCTTTTTTGAAAAAAATTGAATTGTAATTCAATCCCCGAATGGTCCAAAATTGTTTCTGTAGAGTATAGTACATATATTGAATTATTTTTGCATCTTTGCAGGTGAATTCTTTCTGAAAAATTGCAGTGTAGTATAAAGTGAATTGGTCAAAAATTATAGCTGTATTGTGTAGTACATATTGAATAGTCCAACTTGAATTATTTGAGCATCTTTGCAGTAAAAAATTGATCATATTAATTATCACTTTGAATTCAATGTATTGGCATGCATGTGTTTTGTACAATGCATGCAAAAGTGAATTGAGTGTCATTCACGTGAAAGAAAACCTGATTGATAATTAATTTTTAATTAAAAATCGAAATATTTCTCAATTTACCGAAATCCATCTCAATTTAGCGAAATATATCCAAAATTTGGAAGTACTTATCCGTGAATTTTTTAATTTTTTTTAAATAAAAACCGAAATATATCTCAAAATGCCAAAATCCATCTCAATTTCGCGAAATATATCCCGTGAAATATATCCCAATTTTGGAAGTATTTATCATCGGATTTTTGTAGATTTTTTTAAATAAAATCGGAAATATATCTCATTTTGCCGAAATTCATCTCAATTTAGCGAAATATATCCCGTGTAATATATCCCAATTTTG
>JAPKLW010000040.1:743506-768738 GCA_026898455.1 Plectranthus barbatus
TTATGTTAACCAACTCGAAGGATTATGGCTACTGTTAAACTATCTTTATTCAAATTTTCAGTCTTCTTCTTATTTAAATATTTTGAAATACTCGTCAAAACCTGAAACATCAATGTAACGTGGCCTCGTATTGGGAAGGTCAGATGGGGGCGTTACAATATATCTCAATTGATCGAAATATTGCCCAATTGAGACTTATTTATCATTTATTTTTTTAATTTAGTTTTTAAAAATTAAATTAAATAAATTTTAATTTTTAAAATAAACCCACTAGGATTTGACGAAATATATCTCACTTGGACGAGATATATTTCAAAACACCGAAATCTTGCCACATTGTTTTCAAAGGAATATTATATTTTATTTCATCACACTCTAAAAGTTAATAAAAATTAGGCCTTCGAAATATATCTGCCTGGCCGAGATACATTTCAAAAGGCCGAATCCAAGCTGGAAGGATTTCGTCTATATTTTATGTCATTACGAATTTAGAAATTAATAAATATACAGTTGTGTTATACAATATTAGTAAAAAATTCAACCGTTAAACATTTCACACATTTCAAAAGATTTGATTGCCTGATTTAGACATTTTAACCTAAAAACCTGTACTTTGGCTATTTTGTGTAGTTTTTCATAAGGGTGGCTATTTTGTGAATGTAATTTTCAAATTTGGCTATTCTAGATTTCCCCTCTAAAAATATCTTTATAGTAATAATTATTCAATTCGTCGTAAAAAAAATATAACGTGCGACGATTTTTATATTGTGGCTATTTATTGTCACTAAAGTAAGCTACAACAATACTTTTCATGATTAAAAATATAAATATAGCAACAACAAATACTTTGGTCGCAAAAAAAAAACGTAATATGTGATTTTTTTCTAGGTTAATATTTTTTAGGCTAATGTTAGTGACAATAAATTTTTTGTTACTAAAAACACTATTTTAGCAATAATAATTTATTTCATCATAAAAATAATTTTATTTGTGACAATTGCATATGTTACTATTTGTTGTCACTAAAGCCAGTGACAATAATTTTTTTGTTGTAAAAAAAAATTTTATAGTAATAATAATCCAAGTTGTCAATACAAATTGTTGAGGTTCGATTTGTGATAAAATAGGACCCTTGGAACTTATGAAAGGTAAGATAAAAATAGCTAAAGAACAACGAAATGATGTAGTTTGATTATGAATGATGAAGTGTGAATCTTGAATTTTGAAGAATACAAGTATAATATAAGTAAAAACGTGCTAAAAATGACCTACCGGCTCCCCTTTTATAGTTCAAGAGGAGCTGTTACATCCCTAAAGAATTCAGGGGACAGTTTTAATTTTATCGGAGGTCGTGGCTGGAAGTTGACGTCTGCGTCCTTTTAGGAGGTTGTTCAGGGTCCCTCAACGGACCTCCGAATTATCCGCAGTTGGATCCTCATCCATTTTGACTTCTCCCCAGTAGGCGACGCGAGGAACTTGAGGGTAGTTCCGATTCTTGCCGGGTAGTTGGGTTTAGGTCTTCAACGATCTTCCCAAATCTGCGTGGTTTGAGACTCGCCTCTTTAATCTTCCAGGTAGGTCGTGCGTGTAGGTTCCGTAGTTCCTTGCTAGGAGTAGGTCGTGTTCCCTTAGGATGATGGGTAGGTCGTGGAGGTCTTCAGTAGGACCCTTGCTGGTAGGTCATGATCCGTGGTTCTGGGTCGTGTACTTTGGGAGCTGGACCTTGCTGGTAGATCGTCTCCCTTTGGGGACCAGCTGAGGTCATCATCCAAAGTCGTGTAGCTCCTTTGGGTAGGTCCTCTTGGATCGTGGTCCAGTGCGCTGGGCTTGGGCCTAGTCAAGTTCACTGTTTGGAGGTCGTAGAGCCCATTTGAGTGTGTCCTCTTGGGCCATTGCCATCTTTACTGGACCCGAGCCTAATTTTTTCTAGCCCTTTTTTGGCCCAACAAGCCCCTTCGGGGAATGAGGTTAATCGCTAGGGAGGCCCCAAAGTGAAACATTTTTAAGGATCGAGCCTGTCGTAATGCAAGTGCTCAAAGTGTGGAAGTTCCGAGCTCCTCGTAAGGAGGCATCGGGAGCCGTGGAGGGGTCCTGGTGAGGTCCCTATCTCCTTTGGAATGTCGATCTCTCCATGGGTAAGTTCGACGGGTGTAAGGGCCTTCTTGTAGGCTCTTACACGGGAACACAAGTAGCTCCGTGGAGTTATCTTGCGGGCTCGAGTCGTGGGTCCGAAACCACGAGATAGGAGGGGGGACATCCCGTAAGATGTCCCGCTTTATGGGAGCTAAGCTCTCAAGTACAGCGCTTTGTGCATCCCCATAGGGAACTCGTGTGGAGGCTCTTGTCGTTTGCTAGTTCGTGGATTTTATGGGACCATGTGGTCCCGACGTGTTAAGGTCGTGTTTTGACCTGGTATAGAGGCCGTTAAGTGGTTTTTTCCACCCATGTCATGGCATAATTCTTGGCTTGACGTGTTTGGATGGGTTTTCACTGCATTGTTGTATGCTTGTTGCACTCAAAAAAGTCAAATTGCCATAGATCGCGATTCAAACAAAGAGGTTGGGCTTTCCCCTTAAGTGACAAGGGGAGAGCAGCTTGTTCGAAGAGTTATATATAGCTACGTGAAGAGTGAGCGCCCTAGGTTATGGGTGTGGGCGATGCACTTGGCATCGCCCCTCTGATGCTCAAGTTAGTTTGGTGATTTTGAATAAACAAATTGAATTGATGAAATTAAAAGAAAAGGTTAGGGGATGTGTATATGTAACTATCCCAAGGGTTAGTCCTTGTTGCCTCGTCAATCTCGATAATCGCATTGGTCTTCCCTTCCGTCATGAGCTTCAATTTTGAGCACATTCCTCATGGCCATCCTATTTGGCTTATCCTCCTCCCATTTGATGCAAGCCCCAGCTTTGTTCAATGCGTCATCCAGCGTCCGACAAGGGTATATTGTTAGCTACTTGTATAGGTCGGAGTCCACGTCCAAGCCTTTTTGGAAGGCCCCGACTGCCATGGATTGTGGGCAATTCGGGATGTTGACCAGTTCCTTGTTGAAGCATCCAACGTACTAGCGCAAGGTTTCTCTCGGCTTCTGATCCTGTCCAGGGTTAGACTGATATCTTGCTACCATGCCAACGGCATAACAAATATCAGGCCTGGTACACAGCATTGCATACATGAGACTACCCACCGCTGAAACGTATGGTACAAGACTCGTCCGTCTTTCTCCCGCTGTGTCTTAGGACACTGCCCACTAGAAAAACGAACGCCATGACGGAAAGGCAGCAAACCTTTCTTGGCGAGTTGCATGCTGAACTGGGCAATCACAGTATCCACATAGGATGCTTGGGATAAGCTCAACATTCTTCTCTTACGATCTCGTAAGACCTTAATCCCAAGAATGTAGTCAGCTTCTCCCAAATCCTTCATTTAGGACTGTTCGGATAACCAAACCTTGATTTCGGACATCACTCCCTCGTTGTTTCCGAATAGGAGTATATCATCAACGTAAAGTGCAAGGAAAACCACGCTCCCACTGACACAAAGTCGGTAAACACAACTTTCATTTTCCAACTGTGCAAATCCGTAGGATTTAATCACATCGTTGAAACGTAAGTTCCACGACCTTGAAGCTTGATTAAGTCCATACAAGGACTTCCTAAGCTTCCAGACAAGATGTTCTTCGCCCTTGCATGTGTAACCCTCGGGTTGCTGCATATAGATGTCTCTACCTTCTTCAAGTTAACCGTTTAGAAAAGCGGTTTTGACATCCATCTGCCAGATCTCGAGGTCCATATGCGCAGCTACGGCAAGGAGTATCCAGATGGATTTGAGCATGGCTACGAGTGAAAAGGTTTCGTCATAGTCAATGCCCTCTTTCTGACTATAGCCCTTTGCCACCAGCCTGGCTTTAAAAGTAGTGATCTTTCCATCCGCTCCTTTCTTTCTCTTGTATACCCATTTGCACCCTATGGCCCTAAAGCCATCCGGCAAATCAATTTTTTAGTATACATCCATAGCGGTTATGGATTTAATTTCGGAATCTATGGCGACACGCCATTTGGCAACATCCTTGTCCTGCACTGCCTCTTCGTAAGTCAGTGGGTCAGAGTCCTCATGTTCGTCTTCCAGGCTCAAGTCTGAAGAATCACCCACGAACATGTACCTTTTCGGCTGGAAAATAACTATCCCACTACGACGAGGCATCGGTGCCGTGTTAGTAGTAGGTGCAGTAACTTGTGGTTCTGCACCTTGCACTGAAGAACGTGTCTGTGGTGCTGAACCTCTCACAGGTGCACCCACATCTACACGTTCCCCTTCCCATGGAATCGCATTCTCGTTCTCAATTTCTTGAAGAACGATATCACTCCTTGATTTGTGATTACTCACATACTCGTCCTCCAAAAATCTAGCGTTGGTGCTAACAACGACTCTTTGACTCTCAGGACAGTAAAAGTAACCACCTTTCGTTTGTCTGGGATACCCTATGAACAACATTACTTTTAACCTGCTTTCTAACTTATCAGGTTCCTTCGACAGTACGTGTGCCGGACAGCCCTATACTCTAAACTTGCACAAACTTGGTTTGCGACCAAGGAAGTGCTCAGAAGGCGTCTTAGGAACTGATTTAGAAGGCACCACATTTAGCACGTAAGTTGTTGTTTCCAAAGCGTAGCCCCAAAACAAAATTGGTAAGTTTGCATAACTCATCATTGATCTTACCACATCTAGAAGAGTCCTAATTCTTCTTTCAGATACACCGTTTTGTTGGGGAGTACCCGGTGCAGTCCACTGGGATGTAATCCTATTTTCTGACAAATATTGCTAGAACTCGTTACCGAGGTATTTGCCACCGCAGTCAGATCGCAGCGACTTGATAGTTTTCCCGCCCTTCTTTTCTTTCTCAGCCTTGAACTCTTTGAATTTCTCAAAGCATTCAGACTTGTAGCGAAGCAGGTAAACATATCCGTACCTTGAGTAATCATCAATGAAAGTGACGAAGTACTCGTACCCTCCACGAGCCTGTGCGGACATCGGTCCACATAAGTCAGAATGGATCAATTCCAACACTTCCTCTGCTCGAGACTGACTAGCCTTCAAAGGCCTAGTTGACATCTTGCCCTCGATGCAGGATTCGCAGAAGATATGTAAGATCCTCATCAGAAGAAGTAAGTTTTCTCTTTCTAGGATTATCAATTATGGATGAATTACAAGCAATACTTGCAGAAGACTTATGATTACAGTTAACAACATAGAGAGAATTATTCAGCATCCCACGACAGATAACACCGTTATTACCAATGATAGAAACATCACTATCAAAAATAAATGAATATCCATCAACATAAAGTTTGGAAACTGAAATAAGGTTTCGCCAAAAATTCGGTACGTACAAAACGTCTCTCAAAGTTAAAACAGAATCATCAAAGTACAAGGTGAAATCTCCAATGGCAGTTGCACTCACTTGTGTTGCCTTCCCCATTGAGATGGTAACCTCGTCAATCTTCAGCACCCTCCTCGGTGTGAACCCCTGCAAAATGTAACAAACATGATCAGTAGCTCCAGTATCCACTACCAGAGAATGAGTAGAAACCGATGCTAAACATGTTTCCATTACAAATGCAAATGACGTACCTTGTCCCTTAGCATTCGGACAATCCACCTTTCCGCATCCAGCACAGCTCTTCTCCTTTGGAGTGACTTTAACCCTCTTCACCTTCTTTGACTTGCTTTCACGGTTTGCTTTCCTGAGCTTGCTTTCAGCACCGTCATCTCCAACCTTAGAGGTTGTCGAACCAGTGCTAGAAGCAGTCAGAACAGGCATCCGTGCTCGCATGGAATATTGCTCCACCACAAGGTCCTCAAGTAGCTCATGCAGATCATACTCTCCCCTTGCAGCAGCAACTACCTTAAAGTCATAAAAGGAGTCCGGAAGAGAGTTCAGGATGATATCAATCTCGCCTTGCGCACTGATATTACCACCCCGCACAGTGAACTGTCTCATGAGATCAATCATAGACATCATGTGCCTGTGACCGAACTATCTTCAACCATCTTCTTGCACACAAGGTCATGCACAAGCTTATAGTTAATAGTCCGCTCCACGTTATCATAGGATGTCAAGAGTTCCTTTCAGATCTCTCCAGCCCTTTCGAGGTACTCATACTTGTGCCTTAATTCACTAGATAGAGAACCCATGATGATCCAGAAGGCAAACTCATCAGCATCCTCCCACCTTTCATAAAATTCAAGCTCAAGTTTGCAGACCTTATGACGAATACGCAACAATGGATCCATGAAAAGAACATATGCTTGGTTTTTCAGATAAAGGATGTGTTTGATGCAAAAACTCCATTCAGGGAAGTTTGGACCAGTTAGAGGATTGAGAACAAGTAAATGATCAACAGTAGACATAGACATATCTGAAACAATAAAGAATCTTAAATAAGAACATACATGTAGAACTTCGAAAACAAATGCATTGAAAACCTTTTTAATAAATCAAATACAAATGTTTTCCACTAATTGCCCAAGAGTTCCCACCGCAAGCTACACTCGTAGACGTTTACGATGTCATCCTCAACCAGAACTGCGGGTTTTAAGCCCCAATCCATTTAATTTCACTACCATGTCAGGATGTTTTTTACACTAGAAATTAATAATTAGTGAAAACCTTAGACCAAGCCATCTCTCAAGAACAGGGATGCAATTCTTGCATTATATTCTAAGATGCTTCTAAGAGATTAACCACAAATTTAACTCCGGCCAAAAGAGACAGTTTAGCATGGCACGTAACCATACCGCACAGCCCTTAAAGCTTTTGTTATCTATAATTTAAATCAATCCTAGAATACTTGTGAAAGAGATCTACGCAAGCTACACTCGTAGACGTTTACGCAAAACCCTCCCACTATTCACATGATTTAAATTGTTTGTCTTGAAATCCCAACAACCGTACCCATGCACCTCTAGGAACTAGCAAGCTACACTCGTAGACGTTTACTAGAACGAGAGATACACTTACAGCCTAGGACCGCTTTGTGGAGGTCTATTGATTTTAATTAAAAAAATCTGCTTAGTATTTTTCTTTTAAAAGGTTTCTTATATGCGCACATATAATTTCTTTGTTATTATATTTTCCAAATTTTTGCATGTAACTAAACAAGCCCAAAAATTCCCAAAATATAATCCAACAAAAGAAATTAATCACAAAAGCATGCTTGGAAAGCTGTAAATAATAAAAGCGATAAAACATGCTTTTCCTATTATCTACACATTCTTAATAGCGCACATAAATTAAAACACATATCATACGAGGACAATTAAGACAAATAAAAATTCCTCGTGGCCCCACAAAATAGAAAAAATAAATTCTATCTATTACAATTTGAATTTTAAATTATTTGGATAAGTCCAAATCTTTTCAAATCTTCTAGGGCCTTCAAATCTTCAATCACCAAATCTTTTGGAATTTAGGCATTTGTGATCTTATGATTTGCCCTAACCCTAAAGCAAACCCTAAGGTTTACACAGGATTGTACAAACCACCAAAACACGAGCCAACACCGCAGGGACAGCAGCCGCCGACGACAGCCACCGCCGCCACCGACCGCCTGCACGCGTCGCCATGCGCTCGCTGCCGCTCCGCCCGCGCCGTTGTTGGTCCCAGCCCGCACGCCCGCCAGCTGCCCGCGCCGCCGCGCCCGGCGCCGTCGTTTTCGTCTTCGTTCTTCATTCTCGACCCGTCCAATCACAGATTTTTAAAAAAAATAAATTTTCTATTCTATTACAATTTTCAAATCTATACTAATCATGGATTTTCTCGTGATTTTACAAAATGAATTCAGCCCTACACGGATAAACCACCGCGGGCTGAATTACACGGGTTGCCACGAGGAACAAAAACCATCCACGACATTCATAAAATTCAAACATGCATAACGAATCCATTATGAACAACAGAGCCATAAAACAGAACCTGGCTCTGATACCAATTGTAGGGTTTTACCGTGAACCGAATCACCAAAACCGAATGAACCGGACCGTTTATGGTTGTTTTTCATAAAACATTCATAAACCCTAAGCATGCTCCAATTGAATTTAATGTGTGAATAAAGATTTATTTACCTTAATTCCGTAGTCTCAGAAACGATCTTTCGCGTTTGTATTCCCAGATTCAGAATCAACCACGCGATTTAATTAAATCTGCGGAACAAGAAATTAGAAATCTAATTTCTAGATTTAATAATGATCGAAAAAGACAGAGAGAAAGAATTAGGAGTTGTTCTCCAGATTAGATCTTCAGATCTGTTTCCCGGTGCGTTCAAATCTGCTACTGGTGAGGATTCCACAGATCTGTATTTGAGCAGGACCAGAATTCGAAAATTCTCCTCCTCTCTCCTTGAAGTCGGCGCCCACCTCTCTCTCTCACTAGGGTTTCAATTTTTCAATTATGATACAACTTGTGAGGGAGAGTTGTCTATTTATAGACCTAGGGTTGTAAACCCTAATGGGCTCCTGGGCTCAATTCAGCACATTTTCCTTGGGCCAGACCTGGGACCTAATGCAAATAATAAATTTGGCCTATAAATTAATTAATTCTCATGTCCATAACCCAGGACACAATTAATTAATTAATATTAATTCTTTTTAACCATAGAATTAATACTAACCTACCCCTTTATTACCACGTTATGAGAACGGGCTGCATTAATTGAGAATCCCCATATTTAAGATTACCGGACATTCATTAATTAATCGGAGCCTCTGACAAGCTCTAACTACAATTAATTAATATCTTATAATTCCTGAGTAGTACCACTCAATCCTTATCACTCGTGCCTGAACTTAATCAGCCTGCAGGACTTTGGCACGATGAATGTTATTGAGCTTCTCAGGGAATGTCCCCATCCTATTACTCGGATATGGTTACCTAAACCCAGTCTCAGGCGGTACTACACGAACTATTGTTACCCAAGATGTGGATATACGAGCACGTTACTTAGCCTCTCCACCATGGCAAGTCAAAGCAACAGTCCACCCGTGCAAACCCCTGAACCTTCGTTAGGGTTTGGACTCGATCAATATAACAAGATCTTGTATTTGCTAATGTCAGACAGACGAATACATCTCACTGCGGTCCATCAATACGCCACCTCTGCGTACCAGCATGTCAAGTAACCAAGACAGACTACTTATTCCGATGATGTTGCAGCCATCCGGATAGACGTATCCTCATACGCTGTCTCGGTTGTGATTAGGTTTATGTATCACAAGGTCAAGTGATCATACTGTCTTCTGCGATCTACAACACGCCGTATGATCATCCCTATCGGTGAGACAAGAGGATACCATTGTTCACACATGTAATTTGTTTAACAGATAGGAGAATTAAACCGTTGTATACTCATTATAATAAATGATTTCAGTATACAAAACCCATCAATGTCTACAGTAGTCATAGGAGCATTTCTAATAAGATTTATGCATGCAATGCTCTGAATGTAAATTTTATATCAATGGTTTCCATTTTCTATGTTTAATTCTTGCATAATTGTTAGAAAGAATTCCTATTTTATGTTATGTTTTGATGTGTCAAATAATGTGTAGAAATCACCAGTTTAAGTTGTCTCTATATCAGCTCTAACTCTGTGCGAAACTTGTAACATCCTGTATAAGATATCATTTGAGTTGTAATGGGTTTCATCAAAACAAACTGGAAATCCTCCAGTTTGATCTCACGAAGTGATAGAAGAAACTGGCTACATTTCTTGTACCACTTTGGGTGCTACACATGAAGAAAACTGGATGACAACCAGTTTCACTCAAGCTTATCACCGACGTGTCTAGAGACAAGAAGAACAAGTTAGGAGGAATATCATTAAAGCCAGACTTTAAGAATGGAGATTACTTAAAGTCTAAAGATCCTGGTGTTGGACTAGTTTAATTCCTCAGACTGACTAAGAAGAGTCGTTCTGACCTAACGTATGCAGTCAATATCATGTGTCTGAAAAGTAGGAACAGGTGTAGACTTTCTACAAAAGCAACCTGACCTCCGTAGAAAAGAGGCAATGATTAGACATGTTCAAAGTATCTCTCAACGGCTATTATTTCAAACCTCTCACACTCCGTCTATAAATAGACGAAGTGTTCCCAAAAGAGAGGTTACGAACTCTCTTGATTCATCTATCTTATACATATACGAGAATCGAATAGTAAGACTCTGAACACTCAAGGTTTTAACATTCGAGGCTATTTCATAGCTAACCGTGTTCCATCTTGGACACGAGACTTATTGCTCTCTAGCACAAGTATATTTCTTTGGTATTCTTACTCTCCAAGTAAGAACACAACAGTCACAGCTCTTCTCCAACCTGTGATTCTCACGGGCATTTATCCAAAAGATCGACTGTTCCAAGAAGAACCTTAAAGCTCCCAAAACTTCTGGAGACGAAGGCTACGTGGTGTCCTCACACTTCAAATATGAGCGGCGGAGGAAGCAACGGTCTCAGTGAGTGAGCAAGTGGCCTGGTGGATGCTGGAATTTATCAGCTTGCGATAGACCGTGAAAACCTTTGTATTCTGAGACCTTGTGTATTCGAGACTCAAGGTCTGAAGAGAGGATGTAGGGCTCTTGTGTCCGAACCTCTATAAATTCTTGTGTTCTTACTGCTTTAATTATTTTTCGCAATAGTTTTAAAACTCAACACTATCAAAGTGTTGAAGTATATCTTAAATATGAACTAATATCAATCTCACTAAAAAACAATTTCAAGAAACACAAACTGGTGAGTAAGAACCAATTTGTGAAGTGCAAGTGTATGTTTTAAAATTTTCGTTGCGTGTTCAATTACTCTAATCTCAGAACAAACAATAATACCCTCTACTTCTAAAGAGCAGTAAATATGTCCCTCAAGTGATTAAAACACCTTATTAATAATTGAGAAGTTATGAGTTGAATCTTCTCAAGCATTAAGTGTGTGAAGCATTAAATGTGTGTGTGAGTGGGTGCATGTTCAATTTATGTAATACTATTCCAAAAAACAAGAGTGGCAAATATTTATTGTGTTTAAAAGATATGTATTTTTGAAAACATCCTATGATCCTAGGGATATATATCGCATATATAAATACTTTTATATAAGAAGATTTTATCCCTCCATTCTCCTTTTCTAAAAAAAAAAAAAAGCATCACAGACTTAATAAATGTTGGTTCCGAGATCAGAGTGTTTCAATATATAGCAAAAGTGTTTTGATGTTCGCACTCTGAAAACTGAAACTTAGTTTTCAGTTTTCAGTTTCAGAAAATTTGATTTAGCTAAACTTTGTCACTTATAGATTTAAGTTGTCAGTTTTCAGTTATGCATTCCAATACTTTAAGTTGAAGGTTTCAAATCAACTTGAATGTAGAAATTTAAATAAAGCGACAAATGAGACAGGATATTTATTGTGGTTCGGATCTTTAAGTCCTGCGTACACTCTTCGGAACTTAATCTGGTAATTCAATAAGTTGATATTACAAGATCTCACTATCTATAGCTAGTTGTTGGTCCCCGAGATCAGAGTCGTCGTGGTAACAATAAGATATACACACGAAGTGCAGCGGAATAAAAAATAGCATTTACTTGTAAATGAGTTATTCTTGACTTGTGGTTATTGATTCAAGTTTGCTTAAGTTACTTCTTGCAGTTATACTCTAGCAACTCCGTTGCTAGGTTAAGTTGTCGTAGCTCAAAAGTAATAGAACAGTAATCAGCAAGAGAACACAAGGTTTATAGTGGTTCGATCAAATGATCTACGTCCACTCCTTAGCCGAATCGCTAAGAGTTTCACTAAGAAAGTATACGGTGTACAAAGAGTTGCATGTCCTGTAAAGCAAGTAGCCGACGTCTGGTCTGTCTGCTCCACGGCTATCTTTCGATACTCCGAACCTTTCAGGTGTGGCTCCAGCTGAGTCAAGGGCGCACCTTCGTAAAACTCGCTTTTACCACCTGTGGAAGATTTTAAAGTTTCTTTCGAACTATCCTTCGTTCTCGGCTTCAGTGCCCGTTCTAATCAATTTCCTTTAGAGAAACTGACTGCTGGATACTTTCTATAACGAAAGTGAGCCCAATGATTGAAGATTCTTGAATCCCTTCAAGAATTTCTCAGATGAGTGTCAGATGTGTGGTGGAACACTCAAGATGTTGAAGGCTTTTCGATATCTCGGTATTATGCCTTTCAACTGAACTGCTCTCAGGGCTTTTGTCTCTTTTTGGAAGCTTTTGTACGTATGTTTTGCGTTAGAGAGTGAGCAGCTCCTACATCTTTCTTTGACTTCCCTTTTATAGTTGTTTTCTCGAAGATGAGTCGTCAGATCCGTTTAGACACAACGGATCTTTCCTCTTAAATGCAGGTAGCTTTTTACCAACTTTTCTGTCTCCGTACAGGCTTTTTCGTCCTACTTCTGACAGGTCTAATCCTCGCGTGTTGGTCAAAATAGCGGTGTAGCAGTTGTTGAGTTTTGCTTTGTTGTACCCTTGCTGGAACGGGATGTTGGATATCTTTCAGCATACTCCTGGTCTTGATGCGCAGCAAATGTTCTTCTGCTTCTCTGGCTTCGGATTGCTAACACCTTTAGCAGTTGGTGACGTGTTATCAGATGCTGACTCCGAAGCATTCTGCTATCACTAGTTTTCTTCTCCTTTCGTATTTTTCTAATGTCTGCTGAGATTCTTCCAAGCAACCTATTCTATTACAACTCGATGTTTACCCTATACAGGACATTACATAAGTTGCTAAGCTATGCTAAGGTTCAGCAATGATCGATCTTCTACTAAGGTTTGATCCAACAAAACCTTTTACATTGTGCTCCTAAGGGTAATTCAGGAAGCTGTGTTGCATGATCCTGTTCCTGCAAGAAAATGAAATTATTTAGGTCCCCGATCATCAGCGGGTCCTGCAGGGTTAGATCTCTGGATCATTCCTTTTGGAATCCAGACTTGAGTAATCTTCAGCTCGGTGTTACCCTTGCTGACATCACTTGTGGCCTTTCCCTTCCTTTTAAAATAATGCATGGATTTGTTTTTGGAAGGTGTGGCTGTGTGTGCGGTTCCTCTGGAAGTATTCTTCCTCCGAGGGTGTCGGAAATTTCTTTCCGACCGCTTGTGTTGCCTTGGTGGTCTCTGGAATTGTGGACCACGATGAATAGCCTTCCCAGCCCTTGAGAAAAGGTTTTGATTGGGCTCAGGCCTCCGATAGGTGTTCCTCCTATCGGGAAATATCCTTCTCTCAGTATTCCGTTGAGATTTGGATCCCTTGTAAGCATGCTGGCAACTGGCATACTTGTAAGGTTGGGCGTGGAATCTCTGGACAGCTGGTGCTGGCTGTCGGATTCCACTGGCAGCTGACGCTGACTTCCTAGCCTTAGAATATTTCGGCTTAGTCTGCGTCTTCGGGTATGCTGGCGTCCTGTCAGCAGAGGATCTTGCCAGTTGAGGATTTTGTCTTGATGACTCACCCATGTATCTGGGCTTATGGTTCCTATGCTGATCAGCCACACGGGACTGACTGGCATTACCAGCTGGTGCTGATGCATTTGCCAGTTTTCCCTTACCCTTTTGAGCAGTGATTTGTTCGGGCTGGTTTATGCTCAATTCCTTTGTAAATCCCAACCCGGACTTATCAGAAGGCTTTCTCCAATGACTTAGAGCTGCTTCCAAGTCTTTTGAGCCTTTATTTAGAAAATTTATTCTATTTTCTTGCTCCAGAACGAGATTGTGAAAATTATCTCGCTCAGTTTTTGTAATTTGAAAATTTTGGAGCAACTCAAAGTGAGTCTTTTCAAAGTGGCTAGCTCTTCACTGACTGACCTCGATTTTTCAATCTCCTTGGTCAAAATAGAAACTTGATCTTTCAGCGAAGCATTTTCTCCAGCCAAGACATTCTTTATTTCATAAAATTTTAAAAATTCTTTTTGAAGAATGTCTATAGTGACAGCTTCTGAGTTGGAGCAACGCGACTCAGAATCGTCTAAACTGATAGAAGGCATGATATGCATTGGGGAGGCTGATGATTGTACCTGATCATCAGCTGCAAGTGCCTCTTCACTGTCAGCACTTCCTTCAGCTGACTCTTCGCCAAAGGCTGCCATGAGTGCCAGTAGAGCTTCCTCTTCTGACTCCTCGTCTGACGCATACTCCCCATCATCATGGTCGGGTATGTCAGGCACTTCAGTCCTGGTCAGCATAGCCTTGGCAAAGGCCTTGGAGGCGCGCTCTTCAAAGAGCTTCTTTAGCCTTTCCCGCTCATTTTTGTCCACCTGTGGACATTCAAACTTTAAATGATCAGGGGATTGGCACTGGTAGCAAGCACGGGGAGCTCTCTTGACGAATTTTCCGTCAGTTGAGCTCAGAGATACTCCCTGCTTTGACTTGGCTTTCTCCAGAAGGACAGCCAGTCGTTTCATCTGCTGCTCAAGGTCAGCGATAGAGCTCTCGCTGTCTTTTGAGTTAGATCCCGATGTGGCTGGGATCTCTTTCTGCTGGTTGTGCTGGGCAGCAGGTCTGTCAGCATGGAAGGGCTTCTTGTGCTTCCATTTGAAGTCCTTCTTGACGAAGTAAGCTTCGTCTTGAGCTTTGATGCTGGGGGATCCCATGTTCCTGATGGCCTCATTCTTGTTCACCATCTGGATATCCCACTCGTGTGCCTGCAACTGAGCAAATAACTCCTTGGGAGTCATCTTGGACAGGTCCTTCTCCTTCAGAGCTGTGGTCTTCACGAACCAGTCCTCCTTGGGCATCTTGGACAGGATCTTGGCATTAAGATCTTCATTTGAATACTTCCTGTCCAGGGACTTTAGCTCGCTGACGATGGCGTTGAATCTCGCCTCCATCTCCTTGATGGTTTCTCCAGGCAGCATCTGGAAGGACTCATACTTGTCCACCGCAACCTGCAATTTGTTGCGTTTCATTTGATCAGTTTCTTGACATAGACTATCAAGATAATCCCATACTCCCTTGGCATTGTCAAACTGGAGGGCTTCCTCCATCAGCGACTCTGGAAGAGAAGCCAGGATCAACTCGTGAGCAATGGAATCCAACTGATTCCGCTTCCTGTCCTCGGCGTTCCATTCGTCTTGAGGCTTTGGGATCACAGCAGCTGGACGATCTCCTAGCTGGTGCTGTATCATGGTGATCTCGATTGGTCCTTTCTCCAGCACATCTTTCATTTCCGGATGGATGCTCTTTAGAGAAATGAGCGACCTCTTTCGCCATGTATCATGCTTCACCGTCTTGTAGTCGAGTAGCTTCGGATTATTCATCTTGATTTACCTGAGCTAATCAAACAGACAAACAAATAGAGCGCAAGGAAACGCGGATCACGGTCCTAAGCGACTCAGATACGAACGGTCTATAAGAACCGTCCGCTCTGATACCACTTATTGGTCCCGGATTATCAGGGTATAACTTGGCAGCGGAAAATGTGGTTAATCGTTTCTTGCACTCTGCTGGTTACTCAGCTGACTGGGACCTTGTCAGCTGGTAAGTCAACTTGCACTCTGCGTACTCAGCTGACTGGCGACTGGCTGGTCAGCTGGTAGCTAAAGACTTAGAATATTTTTGGCCTTGTTTGCACAGTTATATCAGTTTTCAGATATACACCAGCACTTGGGTGCTGGGTTTTAAATCAGTATGAAATGCAGAAAGCTGATAAATGACAAAGGATTTATAGTGGTTCGATCAACTGATCTACATCCACTCTCCAGTCGTAGCACTGGAAATTCACTATAGAGTAATCGGGTACAAGCGTCCTACGATCTATCTCTAGCTGGTGAATGCCTCGTCCACCAGTTCACTAGATCAACCGCTCCCGGCCTTGTCCTTCTTCAACTCTGATCAGCTGGTGGAGTGCGAGCACGTCACTTCAACCTCCACAGCTTCACTGGGTGTTTAGTTCTCCCAAGAACGTATCTTCTCAATACGGCAAAAGCCCGTAATAACTCAAGTGCTGGCTGGCACAAGAGCTGCTGTGAACTTCCTCAGAAGAGAAAGAACACCAAAGAGATCTGTAACTTACAAGCTGGAAGCTTGAAGTCTCGTGTTTGAATAAATCAACACACGGATAGCCTTTAGAAAGGCCTCGAAAGTGTTTTGCTTCTACTTGCTTGAGCGTAATAAATTTGCAGTCTTTCGGTAGGTGAAGAGTATTGAATGTTGGTGGATCCCAGGTATTTATAGCCGAGGGATCCTATTCAAATTTTCTAGCCGTTTGGACACATCCGGAAAAGGTCTCTGTCCTCGCATGTCCTTCAGACGGCGGCAGGTAGGAATTTCCGGAAAGCGCCATGCTTTTGTCCACTTTATCTGACATTGATCTCTTTATGTCAGAACGGCACTATTCGTCAGTACGAGGAATCGGAACTGGTGTCTTGAACTGATAGACTTTAAGGTATCCTCCTTAAAGTCATACTCTGTCAGTTAATTCCTCGACGAATCTTCTTTTTGTCTCTAAGACTCTGGGAGAGAGAATCTGGAATTCTGCTGGTAACATCCGACTGGTAGATCATTCTGGTGATCTTGTGTTGGCAGTCTCTGCTGGTGACTTTGCGCTGGCACAATCTAAGTCTACCAATATGTCTGATGTTAACCCTTTCTTGGAATCTCCCATGACTGGTGGCTTCACCGCTGGTGAATAGTGTCAGTGAGAACACGTATTCTGCTGGTAGGATTTGTCAGCCGCCTGCTGGTGAAATCCTTCCCAACTGGTGAACAGTAGCCAGTCGTTAGCTCTTCTCATGCTGGTGAACAGTGTCAGCACGAGTCTTGTCAGTCGCTTGCTGGTGAGACTTCTCTCAACTGGTAAGTACATCTCATGCTGGTGAACAGTGCCAGCATGAGTCTTGATCAGCTGCGACTTACAACTCAAAAGACCTAAACAGGACTTTACATTTGAGAACTAGAGCTATTCTAGAGACAAACTGACGCTGGTAGGACTTAGGATTTGATCCACCAAAACACCAAAACTAGAATCTAAACAAGTAGCTACTGGGGAAAGGAAACTTAGCCAAATTTCCCAACAATTTCCCCCTTTTTGGTGCGATCAAAGCCTAACCAGCGAGCACTCAGCTGATGAGGAAAGTTACAGAAAATTTCAGGGTTTTACAAATAAGCCTATCAGATCTAAACCCATGAAACCACTTCCTCACATCAGCTCTAACTAAAAAATCTTCCCTAATTGCTCGTTTAAAATATGAAAATTGAGATCAGAGCAAAAAGATTTAAAGTGTGTGATACGAGTGCTGGTGCTGATTACACTGGAAGTGTAAGTTCAGCTGGTAAGTAAATACTTAGACAATTTGTTGGACAATGAGGAATTGTCATCAACTTGTCAGTAATCAATCCATTTAATATGTTGCAGTTACAAGTACAGGATAGAAAACTGACTAGTCTAGAGATACAAATACTTACAAAAAAAATAGAGAAGCTAGACTATGGCTGAGAAGATGATCCTGGTGATTGAGTTCTGCTTGTGAGCGACCTCAGGATCTCAGTGAGCGCTGACATATCTTGTCTGCTCTTCTCCCTTTCCTCAGCAGCAATCCTCCTCTCCTCTTCAGCAAGACGAGCTCTCTCAGCCTCAGCACGTGCTCGCGCACTTTCCCCCTCTTGGATCCGCGCCAAAAAGGAGGACACTCCAGCGGTTACAGACTCCATCTGTTGAGCAATTTCAGTGCGGAAGCTGGCGAAGCGCTGGTCCATCCTGGCATCAATAAGTGCAAGAAGCTGCGCAGGGGGATGGATCTCGGAGATTGGCATTGCTGAGACTTCAATGGAAGAGGAGGGCACATCAGTTGCGGAAGGAGCCATTGCTGGTTCGGATTCAGCTGATATCTCCATCGGGGCTGGCTCCTCCGCTGGCACTGCAGCTGTTGCTGGTTCCTCTGCTGGTGCATCAGCTGCTGCTGACTCCTCTACTGGTACTTCTTCAGCTGGCTCCACTACTGGCACTGCAGCTGGAACTGGCTGGACTTGTTCAACAACGGGTGGGGCTGTGAATTCCACCACTTGCCAGTCCATAGATTCAGGGACGAGATTGCCCGAGACAATAGGAACAGGAGGGACGGCAAGGGTCAGCCACAAACCACGAGAGGGATCCTCCTCTACTAAGTGGTCTACCAGCAGAGCGCTGGCAGCCATGTCGAACAGGATAGCATGGTAGGGAGGGATCCTCGGGAGGGTAACCAGCACTTTGAGGCGTCGGAGCGCGTACGTCAGCTGGTACCCCCGACTGGTGACTTGAAACTGGAGGAAAGGTAACTTGATCCTTTTCCGCGGCGGGAGGCCGGAGCTTCCAGTCAGCTGCCTATACTCAGCGATTTTCAGCAAGCGGCGCTTGATCCTCCTTGTAGACAGCTGCTGGGGGCAATCAGGATCAGTGCCCATGAAAGCATGAGCCCACTCCTCCTCCGCTCTCCAGTAGCCAAGACCCAGCCTGGCATAGAGAACCGCCCGCTTCTCTACTGTCAGCAGGCGCTGGCATTGGTCAAAAATCCTCCACCTCCGGAACTCTAGACATAGTTCCGGATCCACCCTCCAGAGTCTTCGGTAGCTGGATATCATCTCGTCATTGACGGCATTCTCCACCTCCGCCGTGATATTCTCCGCATACTCATAGAGAGTGGAATTGTAATATTCCACTGGCTGCAGGGGCAGGCACCAGTCAAAGATCCTCGAAGCGTATACCGACTGGTGGGGGAGGCCGCTGGTCGGGATTATGTTGTAGATAGAGAATTCAGGCACCCTGGAATTATAGAATGCCATCTCCCCGCGGTGCTCCCACCGGTGCACTCCTGTCACTCGAGCCTGGAAGGTATCCTCATCAATCAGTTGATGCTCTTGGATGCAGAGCATGTAAGGCCTCCTTTCAGTTCGTGCACGCCTAGCTGGTGATGTAGAGGATGCTGCTGGTCGCCCGGAAGTTGATGTCGAGGCATCTGTAGATCGGAGCGACTGGCAGGACGACGAGCCTTATCATCAATGTCTGGGAACAGATCCCTTGGCTCCATCCTCTGCACCATGGAGTAATGTGTCACCTCCTCAGCTGGCTCCTGCTCTGGCTCCTCAGCCCTTGGCTCCTCTGCATCCTCAGAGTCTGAGCTCATGTCTGAAAAACTCGCCAGTTTTTCCGGGGTGGTCGCCCGCACTTCTTCTCCTCCACTGGCACCCCCTTGCGCGGCCAGTGGGTCTTCTTCACCTCCACCACCCCCTTGCGCGGGTGGAGGGACTTCAGCGACCTCCTCCTCCTCCTGGTACTTATCCACAAGGGATAGTACATCCTCTTCAGCGCCCATGACCATCAGGCGGTTAAAGGAGTCTTCTGGTAAGATCTCGCCTGGTGCTGGTGCTGGTGGCCTCGCACTTGTGGAAGTTTCGGGCACATCCCACTTGCCCTTGGCCACCTGGTGCAATTGCTCCGCCAGTTCCGCCTGATGTCTGGCCTCATGCTCAGCCTGCACCTTTGCATAGGCTTCATCGCGGGCTGCCAGTTCAGCCTCTCTTTTTTGCTGGTCGGCCAAGGCCTTCAGCCTTGCCTGGGCCTGCTTCTTCCTTACTATGGAGGCTTGCTGCTCCTTCTTTGCTTGCTCGACCAGTTTCTGAGCTCTGGTCTGAACCCTTTTTCGCTTACGGGTCATCCTCTCCAGCGTCTCTTCCTCAGTCAGTCCCAGAATGGACTTCTTGACTGGGATGGAGATCTTCCCAGACTCAGGGTCATATGCAACAGCTGACGGTGGCTGCTGGTGCTGGGAAGTCTTGGGCTTCTTGTGGGATGGTTTCTTGGTGACTGGTACAAGTTGTACATCCCGTGGGTGGATACCAGTCGCCTCAGCCACCGCGCCTTCCATGGTTTCGAGGAGAGACTCCGTCTCCAGCTTCCTCTTCAACTGAGCCCTAGCCTCATCAGTCAGTGGGAGAGCCACAGCTGGCACTTGCTCCCCCAGGTCTTCTGAGTCCTCCTCAGAAACGACCTCAGCAGGGTCCACTGCTGACTTCCCTTTCAGCCTGCGTGGCTTCTTGTAATCTGGGTGAGGCAGCTTCACCTTCGTGGCTGGTACGAAGTCGGAACCAACCAGTTGTTCCCCCTGATCCACGCCATCACCCAATTCCATCTCCAGGATGTGGCTGATCCTCAGCCCGAAGGATACGGCGTGAGCAAATTTCCCTTCAGTCGGAACAGTGGTGTTCCTGTCTACATTCTCTAGCAACCTGCCAAAGAAAAATTCGGCCCAGTTGCCCTGAACTCCATCCACCAGGGCACACATCACCGAGAACTTGCGCAGGCTTAACTCGGCGTACGAGCCGACCTCGCATTGTAGCACGCGAACCACAATATCGCACACCATTTGCCAGTATTCCTCCATTTCTGACTTCCTCATTCCAGTCCGGAAGACGGTGACTTCTGGCTTCTTCCATTGCGCCCACCTCCTCCGGAATTCCACCGTATCATCCTGATGATACGTGGCCACTTCCTCTCCTTCATTCCTCAGCCCGAATAGAGCGGCGAGGTATTCGGCGGTGACGGTGATCAGGTGGCCAAAAACGGAAGTTGTGAAAGACTTCCTGTCGTCAGCAATCACGGCCCGAGCGTAGAACTCCGCAACCATATGAGGGTGGAAGGTCGTGGGCGTCGCCGTGAGGTACTGACGGAGCTGTTCTCGATCAATCATCTCCATCAGCTCCTCCCCGAAATTTTTCACGGCCAGTTTCTCATTCAAAATTTTCTCTTTCTGGACCTAAGCAGCCCTAATCTGCGCGTTTGAGAGCTGTCGCCTGGTCGCCTGCCTGTTCAACTGAACCAATCGGGCGAACGGATAGGTGTAATCGATATCTTCGATCTTCACTATGCCAGTATACGTAGGCATATGAGCTTCAGCGACTGGTAGGTCTGGTGAACCAGACGAGGATGATGTAGATGTAGATGGAGGGTTATCAGCTGGAGGTTGAGAAGATGATGCCATGACTTCAGAAAGATTCAAGTTTCAGAAAATCTCAAGGGAAGATGAGAGAATTTTGAAAGTAGGGTTCTGAAAGTAGGGAAACATAAAGGTTAACCCGAAAGAAGTGATCGGGTATTTATACTCGGGGCCATGCAGGATCAGACGTCCAGAATCAACGCTCAGCAAGCGAGGATCGACGGTCATCAGCAGGCCCGGTTCCCTGTGCGATGTGCGCGGTCGTGCTGACGTGGGCTACGCCGTGGAGCTGACGTGGCACGCAGTGATTGGTGGCACCCAAGCGTCGGACTGCGCAGACACTGTGCACATTAAATGTGGCATTAAATGCTTCATTAAATTCTGAGGACTGTACACGCTAGTCGGATTTGAACAATCCCGCCTTTTCTGCGACAGCTGGCTTGACTGGTCATTAGTAGCATATGCCAGTTGAACACTTCCCTCTAACTGGTTGGCCTCTTTATCAGTTGGCAACTGATACACATACTGGTGCTGGCAAGAAATCCACTCCTTATCATCGCTTGAAATTGGGAGCTGGGACCCAATTTCTCTTCAACTGATGGTTTGTGCTGGCAACTTCGGAATGAGAGCTGGGACTCATTTCCTTGGACAATTAAGGGATAATTTCCGCCAGTAGGTACCACTTGTTAGTTGAAAAACATCACTTAAGGAAGACAGAACGACTAAGAGCTTGGACTTAGTCGTAATCGGCATCCTCCTGAAGATCAAGAACAGAATGAGAGCTGGGACTCATTCTTCCTCATCATTGGGGCTCGCATCAATCTCCAAAAGACCGAGTTTGATGCACAACTCCTTGAATCTTGCTTCTGGTAGTGGTTTAGTGAAGATGTCAGCCAGTTGATCTTCAGTTCTGATGTAGTCCACGCTGACATCCTTCTTCTCGACATGATCACGTATGAAGTGATGTCGAATATCTATGTGCTTGGTTCTGGAATGATGAACCGGATTCTTCGTGATGCACATAGCGCTGTTGTTGTCGCAATAGATGGGTACACAGCCAGTCTCCACCTCATAATCCTCCAGTTGTTGCTTGATCCAAATAACTTGAGCACAGCAACTGGCAGCGGCAACATACTCAGCCTCAGTGGTAGAAGTGGCAACTGAGTGCTGCTTCTTGCTAAACCAACTGATTAGCTTGTGTCCTAGAAACTGACACGTACCACTGGTACTCTTTCGGTCAATACGGCATCCAGCGAAGTCTGAATCTGAATATCCAATCAGTGTAAGCTCATCATTTCTGGGATACCATATTCCAAGAGATTCAGTCCCCTTCAGATATTTCACTATCCTCTTTGCAGCTTCCATGTGTGACCTTTTCGGATTAGCTTGAAATCTGGCACACACTCCGACTGAGTACGAAATGTCGGGTCTGCTGGCTGTGAGATAGAGAAGTGATCCAATGATTCCTCGGTAGATGGTAGGATCAACTGATTCACCTTGCTCATCAAGAAATATTTGACAACTGGTGCTCATAGGTATTCTGAGGGACTTAGTTTTCTCTGGGCAATACTTCTGAATTAACTCCTTCGTATACTTCCGCTGGCTGATAAAAATTCCATCAGCTGACTGCTGGACCTGGAGTCCGAGAAAGTATGTTAACTTGCCCATCATACTCATCTGAAATGATGTCTGCATCAGTTGAGAAAACTTCTCGCAGAGAGTTATATTCCTTGATCCGAATATGATGTCATCTACATAGATCTGCACCATTAGCATGTCACCACCATCCTTGAGAAGAAAGAGAGTCCTATCAATCTTCCCTTTCCGAAATCCATTGCTGGTGAGGAATTGTGACAGCGTTTCGTACCAAGCCCTGGGCGCCTGTTTCAATCCATACAGGGCCTTTCTCAGCTTGTACACCTTGGTGCCAATTTCAAAGCCTGGAGGTTGCTCGACATATACCTCCTCTTTTAGCTCGCCATTCAGGAAGGCGCTCTTCACGTCCATCTGGAACACCGTGAAGCCGTGATACGCTGCATAAGCAAGGAACAGCCGTATCGCCTCCATTCTTGCAACTGGTGCGAAGGTCTCATCAAAGTCGATGCCTTCACACTGCCTGTAACCTTTGGCGACTAAACGAGCTTTGTTTCTGACCACGGTGCCATTCTCATCTCGCTTGTTCTTGAAAACCCACTTGGTGCCAATCACTGACTGATGTGATGGTCTCTCCACCAAGTCCCAAACGTTATTGCGAGTGAATTCTGCAAGCTCCTCTTGCATGGCATTGATCCAATCGGCAGATTCGAGCGCCACTCCTATGGAAGTAGGTTCCATTTGAGAGATAAAACAACTCAGGAGCGCACTGCCGTGGCGAGTCTGGACAGAACCTTCTGGATCACCGAGAATAGCATCGGATGGGTGATCCCTCAGCCATTTGGGAGGACCAGCGACTGCTGGTGCCGGCTGTGAAATAGGTTCATCTGTCCTGGCGACTGGTGCTTCCACATTTTCACCAGTCGGAGCTGGAACTGCAACTGGTGGTTGACCTTCACCAGTTGGAACTGGAATTGTAACTGGTGGTTGACCTTCACCAGTTGGAACTTCTTCATCAGCTCCACTGTCTGACTGGCTTCCTGAACCTTCACCAACGTTGTCAGTATCAGCTGGTACCTCCATTCCAGCTGGTTCATCGTTGTCTTCTGGCTCAAAGATTCCAGTCGGAATTCCCCCTTGATTTTTGCTAGATCCACTCAGGGAGATTGAGTGTAAGGTCTCAGCAAGGTCATTTGCATCACCGACCCTCTCAGGTTGCTGATGGGCACCTGAGGGAACTGGTTGTGAAGATGATCCATTCATAGGTCTAGTCGAACCAGTTGGTTGAGCATCGGAAGAATTCCTGCCCAACTGGTCGCTGACATCCTCGACCTCAGGAACATCTTCAGCCAGTTGGCGTAAGGTCCTGCGCACTAAAGTAGCTTCATCAAAAACAACATTGCATGTTATTTCCACAAGCTGGGTAGTCTTGTTAAATACTCTATAGCCCTTGTGAGAGGGATGTCCATATCCGACGAACACACCCTCATCAGCCTTAGGCGAGAAAGCATTTAACTTCGACTTCCCATTATTATGGATATAACATGGTGAACCGAATGCACGAAGATGAGCTATAGAAGGCTTACGACCAAAATACACTTCGTAGGGAGTTTTCTGGAGTCTGTCGTTGATCCCGCTTCTATTCTGAGTGTAGCAAGCAGTCACCAACGCTTCTCCCCAGAAACTCTGTCCCAAGCCGGACTCAGCCAGCATGGACCGGACCGCTTCTTTCAGCGTCCTGTTCCTACGTTCTGCCAGTCCATTCTGCTGCGGTTGCCTTGGAGTAGATCTCTCATGCTTGATCCCGGCCTCCGCGCAAAAATCCATCAGCAGACTGTTGCAGAATTCAGTCCCATTGTCTGATCGAATTCGCTTTACCACAGCTTCTCTCTGTTTCTGAGCTTGGATGATCAATTCTGGAAGAATGATCTTCACCTCATCCTTGGTTCTGAGAAGCTTTACCCAGGTATAGCGCGAGTAGTCATCGACTACCACCAGCGAATATCGTCTTCCTCCAATGGTTTGCGGTGTTACTGGTCCAAACAGGTCCATGTGTAACAACTCGAGTACCTGACTGGTACTGGGGCAGACTGGCGACTGGTTCTTGAAGGACTTCCTAGTTTGTTTGCCTTGCTGGCAAGCTTTGCAAATTCCTTCCTTCTTGAACCCGCCCTTGGGAAGACCATCTACAAGATCATGCTTGGTTAGATAATTAATAGTTTTGAAATTTAGATGACTTAACCTTTTGTGCCACAGCCAGTTAGTTTCCATGGAACTGGTGGCTACAAAGCATGTATCAGTCTTCCCGCTTTGCCAGTCAACAACATAGAGACCTCCTTTCCTGACACCTTTCAGCTTGGTCTCGCCAGACTCTTCATTCTTGATCTGGCACCCTGATTTGTCAAACACAATGGTATAACCATTGTCGCACAGCTGACTGATGCTCAGGAGGTTGTGCTTCAGATTGGTGACAAGGGATACATTCACAATTCTGACATCATCCTTCTCGATGCAGCCCTTGCTAATAACTCTGCCCTTGGAGTTATCACCAAAAATAACTGGAGGTCCTCTGACCTTGGTGAGCTCAGAAAATAGGAACTCCTCACCAGTCATATGAGCCGAGCAACCACTATCTATGATCCACTCGCTCGATCTCTGAAGCTGTGTTGCATGATCCTGTTCCTGCAAGAAA
>JAPKLW010000040.1:773738-798255 GCA_026898455.1 Plectranthus barbatus
TCCCCCAGGTCTTCTGAGTCCTCCTCAGAAACGACCTCAGCAGGGTCCACTGCTGACTTCCCTTTCAGCCTGCGTGGCTTCTTGTAATCTGGGTGAGGCAGCTTCACCTTCGTGGCTGGTACGAAGTCGGAACCAACCAGTTGTTCCCCCTGATCCACGCCATCACCCAATTCCATCTCCAGGATGTGGCTGATCCTCAGCCCGAAGGATACGGCGTGAGCAAATTTCCCTTCAGTCGGAACAGTGGTGTTCCTGTCTACATTCTCTAGCAACCTGCCAAAGAAAAATTCGGCCCAGTTGCCCTGAACTCCATCCACCAGGGCACACATCACCGAGAACTTGCGCAGGCTTAACTCGGCGTACGAGCCGACCTCGCATTGTAGCACGCGAACCACAATATCGCACACCATTTGCCAGTATTCCTCCATTTCTGACTTCCTCATTCCAGTCCGGAAGACGGTGACTTCTGGCTTCTTCCATTGCGCCCACCTCCTCCGGAATTCCACCGTATCATCCTGATGATACGTGGCCACTTCCTCTCCTTCATTCCTCAGCCCGAATAGAGCGGCGAGGTATTCGGCGGTGACGGTGATCAGGTGGCCAAAAACGGAAGTTGTGAAAGACTTCCTGTCGTCAGCAATCACGGCCCGAGCGTAGAACTCCGCAACCATATGAGGGTGGAAGGTCGTGGGCGTCGCCGTGAGGTACTGACGGAGCTGTTCTCGATCAATCATCTCCATCAGCTCCTCCCCGAAATTTTTCACGGCCAGTTTCTCATTCAAAATTTTCTCTTTCTGGACCTAAGCAGCCCTAATCTGCGCGTTTGAGAGCTGTCGCCTGGTCGCCTGCCTGTTCAACTGAACCAATCGGGCGAACGGATAGGTGTAATCGATATCTTCGATCTTCACTATGCCAGTATACGTAGGCATATGAGCTTCAGCGACTGGTAGGTCTGGTGAACCAGACGAGGATGATGTAGATGGAGGGTTATCAGCTGGAGGTTGAGAAGATGATGCCATGACTTCAGAAAGATTCAAGTTTCAGAAAATCTCAAGGGAAGATGAGAGAATTTTGAAAGTAGGGTTCTGAAAGTAGGGAAACATAAAGGTTAACCCGAAAGAAGTGATCGGGTATTTATACTCGGGGCCATGCAGGATCAGACGTCCAGAATCAACGCTCAGCAAGCGAGGATCGACGGTCATCAGCAGGCCCGGTTCCCTGTGCGATGTGCGCGGTCGTGCTGACGTGGGCTACGCCGTGGAGCTGACGTGGCACGCAGTGATTGGTGGCACCCAAGCGTCGGACTGCGCAGACACTGTGCACATTAAATGTGGCATTAAATGCTTCATTAAATTCTGAGGACTGTACACGCTAGTCGGATTTGAACAATCCCGCCTTTTCTGCGACAGCTGGCTTGACTGGTCATTAGTAGCATATGCCAGTTGAACACTTCCCTCTAACTGGTTGGCCTCTTTATCAGTTGGCAACTGATACACATACTGGTGCTGGCAAGAAATCCACTCCTTATCATCGCTTGAAATTGGGAGCTGGGACCCAATTTCTCTTCAACTGATGGTTTGTGCTGGCAACTTCGGAATGAGAGCTGGGACTCATTTCCTTGGACAATTAAGGGATAATTTCCGCCAGTAGGTACCACTTGTTAGTTGAAAAACATCACTTAAGGAAGACAGAACGACTAAGAGCTTGGACTTAGTCGTAATCGGCATCCTCCTGAAGATCAAGAACAGAATGAGAGCTGGGACTCATTCTTCCTCATCATTGGGGCTCGCATCAATCTCCAAAAGACCGAGTTTGATGCACAACTCCTTGAATCTTGCTTCTGGTAGTGGTTTAGTGAAGATGTCAGCCAGTTGATCTTCAGTTCTGATGTAGTCCACGCTGACATCCTTCTTCTCGACATGATCACGTATGAAGTGATGTCGAATATCTATGTGCTTGGTTCTGGAATGATGAACCGGATTCTTCGTGATGCACATAGCGCTGTTGTTGTCGCAATAGATGGGTACACAGCCAGTCTCCACCTCATAATCCTCCAGTTGTTGCTTGATCCAAATAACTTGAGCACAGCAACTGGCAGCGGCAACATACTCAGCCTCAGTGGTAGAAGTGGCAACTGAGTGCTGCTTCTTGCTAAACCAACTGATTAGCTTGTGTCCTAGAAACTGACACGTACCACTGGTACTCTTTCGGTCAATACGGCATCCAGCGAAGTCTGAATCTGAATATCCAATCAGTGTAAGCTCATCATTTCTGGGATACCATATTCCAAGAGATTCAGTCCCCTTCAGATATTTCACTATCCTCTTTGCAGCTTCCATGTGTGACCTTTTCGGATTAGCTTGAAATCTGGCACACACTCCGACTGAGTACGAAATGTCGGGTCTGCTGGCTGTGAGATAGAGAAGTGATCCAATGATTCCTCGGTAGATGGTAGGATCAACTGATTCACCTTGCTCATCAAGAAATATTTGACAACTGGTGCTCATAGGTATTCTGAGGGACTTAGTTTTCTCTGGGCAATACTTCTGAATTAACTCCTTCGTATACTTCCGCTGGCTGATAAAAATTCCATCAGCTGACTGCTGGACTTGGAGTCCGAGAAAGTATGTTAACTTGCCCATCATACTCATCTGAAATGATGTCTGCATCAGTTGAGAAAACTTCTCGCAGAGAGTTATATTCCTTGATCCGAATATGATGTCATCTACATAGATCTGCACCATTAGCATGTCACCACCATCCTTGAGAAGAAAGAGAGTCCTATCAATCTTCCCTTTCCGAAATCCATTGCTGGTGAGGAATTGTGACAGCGTTTCGTACCAAGCCCTGGGCGCCTGTTTCAATCCATACAGGGCCTTTCTCAGCTTGTACACCTTGGTGCCAATTTCAAAGCCTGGAGGTTGCTCGACATATACCTCCTCTTTTAGCTCGCCATTCAGGAAGGCGCTCTTCACGTCCATCTGGAATACCGTGAAGCCGTGATACGCTGCATAAGCAAGGAACAGCCGTATCGCCTCCATTCTGGCAACTGGTGCGAAGGTCTCATCAAAGTCGATGCCTTCACACTGCCTGTAACCTTTGGCGACTAAACGAGCTTTGTTTCTGACCACGGTGCCATTCTCATCTCGCTTGTTCTTGAAAACCCACTTGGTGCCAATCACTAACTGATGTGATGGTCTCTCCACCAAGTCCCAAACGTTATTGCGAGTGAATTCTGCAAGCTCCTCTTGCATGGCATTGATCCAATCGGCAGATTCGAGCGCCACTCCTATGGAAGTAGGTTCCATTTGAGAGATAAAACAACTCAGGAGCGCACTGCCGTGGCGAGTCTGGACAGAACCTTCTGGATCACCGAGAATAGCATCGGATGGGTGATCCCTCAGCCATTTGGGAGGACCAGCGACTGCTGGTGCCGGCTGTGAAATAGGTTCATCTGTCCTGGCGACTGGTGCTTCCACATTTTCACCAGTCGGAGCTGGAACTGCAACTGGTGGTTGACCTTCACCAGTTGGAACTGGAATTGTAACTGGTGGTTGACCTTCACCAGTTGGAACTTCTTCATCAGCTCCACTGTCTGACTGGCTTCCTGAACCTTCACCAACGTTGTCAGTATCAGCTGGTACCTCCATTCCAGCTGGTTCATCGTTGTCTTCTGGCTCAAAGATTCCAGTCGGAATTCCCCCTTGATTTTTGCTAGATCCACTCAGGGAGATTGAGTGTAAGGTCTCAGCAAGGTCATTTGCATCACCGACCCTCTCGGTTTGCTGATGGGCAACCGAGGGAACTGGTTGTGAAGATGATCCAGTCATAGGTCTAGTCGAACCAGTTGGTTGAGCATCGGAAGAATTCCTGCCCAACTGGTTGCTGACATCCTCGACCTCAGGAACATCTTCAGCCAGTTGGCGTAAGGTCCTGCGCACTAAAGTAGCTTCATCAAAAACAACATTGCATGTTATTTCCACAAGCTGGGTAGTCTTGTTAAATACTCTATAGCCCTTGTGAGAGGGATGTCCATATCCGACAAACACACCCTCATCAGCCTTAGGCGAGAAAGCATTTAACTTCGACTTCCCATTATTATGGATATAACATGGTGAACCGAATGCACGAAGATGAGCTATAGAAGGCTTACGACCAAAATACACTTCGTAGGGAGTTTTCTGGAGTCTGTCGTTGATCCCGCTTCTATTCTGAGTGTAGCAGGCAGTCACCAACGCTTCTCCCCAGAAACTCTGTCCCAAGCCGGACTCAGCCAGCATGGACCGGACCGCTTCTTTCAGCGTCCTGTTCCTACGTTCTGCCAGTCCATTCTGCTGCGGTTGCCTTGGAGTAGATCTCTCATGTTTGATCCCGGCCTCCGCGCAAAAATCCATCAGCAGACTGTTGCAGAATTCAGTCCCATTGTCTGATCGAATTCGCTTCACCACAGCTTCTCTCTGTTTCTGAGCTTGAATGATCAACTCTGGAAGAATGATCTTCACCTCATCCTTGGTTCTGAGAAGCTTTACCCATGTATAGCGCGAGTAGTCATCGACTACCACCAGCGAATATCGTCTTCCTCCAATGGTTTGCGGTGTTACTGGTCCAAACAGGTCCATGTGTAACAACTCGAGTACCTGACTGGTACTGGGGCAGACTGGCGACTGGTTCTTGAAGGACTTCCTAGTTTGTTTGCCTTGCTGGCAAGCTTTGCAAATTCCTTCCTTCTTGAACCCGCCCTTGGGAAGACCATCTACAAGATCATGCTTGGTTAGATAATTAATAGTTTTGAAATTTAGATGACTTAACCTTTTGTGCCACAGCCAGTTAGTTTCCATGGAACTGGTGGCTACAAAGCATGTATCAGTCTTCCCGCTTTGCCAGTCAACAACATAGAGACCTCCTTTCCTGACACCTTTCAGCTTGGTCTCGCCAGACTCTTCATTCTTGATCTGGCACCCTGATTTGTCAAACACAATGGTATAACCATTGTCGCACAGCTGACTGATGCTCAGGAGGTTGTGCTTCAGATTGGTGACAAGGGATACATTCACAATTCTGACATCATCCTTCTCGATGCAGCCCTTGCTAATAACTCTGCCCTTGGAGTTATCACCAAAAATAACTGGTGGTCCTCTGACCTTGGTGAGCTCAGAAAATAGGAACTCCTCACCAGTCATATGAGCCGAGCAACCACTATCTATGATCCACTCGCTCGATCTCTGAAGCTGTGTTGCATGATCCTGTTCCTGCAAGAAACTGAAATTATTTAGGTCACCAATCATCAGCGGGTCCTGCAGGGTTAGATCTCTGGATCATTCCTTTTGGAATCCAGACTTGAGTAATCTTCAGCTCGGTGTTACCCTTGCTGACATCACTTGTGGCCTTTCCCTTCCTTTTAAAATAATGCATGGATTTGTTTTTGGAAGGTGTGGCTGTGTGTGCGGTTCCTCTGGAAGTATTCTTCCTCCGAGGGTGTCGGAAATTTCTTTCCGACCGCTTGTGTTGCCTTGGTGGTCCCTGGAATTGTGGACCACGATGAATAGCCTTCCCAGCCCTTGAGAAAAGGTTTTGATTGGGCTCAGGCCTCCGATAGGTGTTCCTCCTATCGGGAAATATCCTTCTCTCAGTATTCCGTTGAGATTTGGATCCCTTGTAAGCATGCTGGCAACTGGCATACTTGTAAGGTTGGGCGTGGAATCTCTGGACAGCTGGTGCTGGCTGTCGGATTCCACTGGCAGCTGACGCTGACTTCCTAGCCTTAGAATATTTCGGCTTAGTCTGCGTCTTCGGGTATGCTGGCGTCCTGTCAGCAGAGGATCTTGCCAGTTGAGGATTTTGTCTTGATGACTCACCCATGTATCTGGGCTTATGGTTCCTATGCTGATCAGCCACACGGGACTGACTGGCATTACCAGCTGGTGCTGATGCATTTGCCAGTTTTCCCTTACCCTTTTGAGCAGTGATTTGTTCGGGCTGGTTTATGCTCAATTCCTTTGTAAATCCCAACCCGGACTTATCAGAAGGCTTTCTCCAATGACTTAGAGCTGCTTCCAAGTCTTTTGAGCCTTTATTTAGAAAATTTATTCTATTTTCTTGCTCCAGAACGAGATTGTGAAAATTATCTCGCTCAGTTTTTGTAATTTGAAAATTTTGGAGCAACTCAAAGTGAGTCTTTTCAAAGTGGCTAGCTCTTCACTGACTGACCTCGATTTTTCAATCTCCTTGGTCAAAATAGAAACTTGATCTTTCAGCGAAGCATTTTCTCCAGCCAAGACATTCTTTATTTCATAAAATTTTAAAAATTCTTTTTGAAGAATGTCTATAGTGACAGCTTCTGAGTTGGAGCAACGCGACTCAGAATCGTCTAAACTGATAGAAGGCATGATATGCATTGGGGAGGCTGATGATTGTACCTGATCATCAGCTGCAAGTGCCTCTTCACTGTCAGCACTTCCTTCAGCTGACTCTTCGCCAAAGGCTGCCATGAGTGCCAGTAGAGCTTCCTCTTCTGACTCCTCGTCTGACGCATACTCCCCATCATCATGGTCGGGTATGTCAGGCACTTCAGTCCTGGTCAGCATAGCCTTGGCAACGGCCTTGGAGGCGCGCTCTTCAAAGAGCTTCTTTAGCCTTTCCCGCTCATTTTTGTCCACCTGTGGACATTCAAACTTTAAATGATCAGGGGATTGGCACTGGTAGCAAGCACGGGGAGCTCTCTTGACGAATTTTCCGTCAGTTGAGCTCAGAGATACTCCCTGCTTTGACTTGGCTTTCTCCAGAAGGACAGCCAGTCGTTTCATCTGCTGCTCAAGGTCAGCGATAGAGCTCTCGCTGTCTTTTGAGTTAGATCCCGATGTGGCTGGGATCTCTTTCTGCTGGTTGTGCTGGGCAGCAGGTCTGTCAGCATGGAAGGGCTTCTTGTGCTTCCATTTGAAGTCCTTCTTGACGAAGTAAGCTTCGTCTTGAGCTTTGATGCTGGGGGATCCCATGTTCCTGATGGCCTCATTCTTGTTCACCATCTGGATATCCCACTCGTGTGCCTGCAACTGAGCAAATAACTCCTTGGGAGTCATCTGGGATAAGTCCTTCTCCTTGAGAGCTGTCGTCTTCACGAACCAGTCCTCCTTGGGCATCTTGGACAGGATCTTGGCATTAAGATCTTCATTTGAGCACTTCCTGTCCAGGGACTTTAGCTCGCTGACGATGGCGTTGAATCTCGCCTCCATCTCCTTGATGGTTTCTCCAGGCAGCATCTGGAAGGACTCATACTTGTCCACCGCAACCTGCAATTTGTTGCGTTTCATTTGATCAGTTTCTTGACATAGACTATCAAGATAATCCCATACTCCCTTGGCATTGTCAAACTGGAGGACTTCCTCCATCAGCGACTCTGGAAGAGAAGCCAGGATCAACTCGTGAGCAATGGAATCCAACTGATTCCGCTTCCTGTCCTCGGCGTTCCATTCGCTTTGAGGCTTTGGGATCACAGCAGCTGGACGATCTCCTAGCTGGTGCTGTATCATGGTGATCTCGATTGGTCCTTTCTCCAGCACATCTTTCATTTCCGGATGGATGCTCTTTAGAGAAATGAGCGACCTCTTTCGCCATGTATCATGCTTCACCGTCTTGTAGTCGAGTAGCTTCGGATTATTCATCTTGATTTACCTGAGCTAATCAAACAGACAAACAAATAGAGCGCAAGGAAACGCGGATCACGGTCCTAAGCGACTCAGATACGAACGGTCTATAAGAACCGTCCGCTCTGATACCACTTATTGGTCCCGGATTATCAGGGTATAACTTGGCAGCGGAAAATGTGGTTAATCGTTTCTTGCACTCTGCTGGTTACTCAGCTGACTGGGACCTTGTCAGCTGGTAAGTCAACTTGCACTCTGCGTACTCAGCTGACTGGCGACTGGCTGGTCAGCTGGTAGCTCAAGACTTAGAATATTTTTGGCCTTGTTTGCACAGTTATATCAGTTTTCAGATATACACCAGCACTTGGGTGCTGGGTTTTAAATCAGTATGAAATGCAGAAAGCTGATAAATGACAAAGGATTTATAGTGGTTCGATCAACTGATCTACGTCCACTCTCCAGTCGTAGCACTGGAAATTCACTATAGAGTAATCGGGTACAAGCGTCCTACGATCTATCTCTAGCTGGTGAATGCCTCGTCCACCAGTTCACTAGATCAACCGCTCCCGGCCTTGTCCTTCTTCAACTCTGATCAGCTGGTGGAGTGCGAGCACGTCACTTCAACCTCCACAGCTTCACTGGGTGTTTAGTTCTCCCAAGAACGTATCTTCTCAATACGGCAAAAGCCCGTAATAACTCAAGTGCTGGCTGGCACAAGAGCTGCTGTGAACTTCCTCAGAAGAGAAAGAACACCAAAGAGATCTGTAACTTACAAGCTGGAAGCTTGAAGTCTCGTGTTTGAATAAATCAACACACGGATAGCCTTTAGAAAGGCCTCGAAAGTGTTTTGCTTCTACTTGCTTGAGCGTAATAAATTTGCAGTCTTTCGGTAGGTGAAGAGTATTGAATGTTGGTGGATCCCAGGTATTTATAGCCGAGGGATCCCATTCAAATTTTCTAGCCGTTTGGACACATCCGGAAAAGGTCTCTGTCCTCGCATGTCCTTCAGACGGCGGTAGGTAGGAATTTCCGGAAAGCGCCATGCTTTTGTCCACTTTATCTGACATTGATCTCTTTATGTCAGAACGGCACTATTCGTCAGTACGAGGAATCGGAACTGGTGTCTTGAACTGATAGACTTTAAGGTATCCTCCTTAAAGTCATACTTTGTCAGTTAATTCCTCGACGAATCTTCTTTTTGTCTCTAAGACTCTGGGAGAGAGAATCTGGAATTCTGCTGGTAACATCCGACTGGTAGATCATTCTGGTGATCTTGTGCTGGCAGTCTCTGCTGGTGACTTTGCGCTGGCACAATCTAAGTCTACCAATATGTCTGATGTTAACCCTTTCTTGGAATCTCCCATGACTGGTGGCTTCACCGCTGGTGAATAGTGTCAGTGAGAACACGTATTCTGCTGGTAGGATTTGTCAGCCGCCTGCTGGTGAAATCCTTCCCAACTGGTGAACAGTAGCCAGTCGTTAGCTCTTCTCATGCTGGTGAACAGTGTCAGCACGAGTCTTGTCAGTCGCTTGCTGGTGAGACTTCTCTCAACTGGTAAGTACATCTCATGCTGGTGAACAGTGTCAGCATGAGTCTTGATCAGCTGCGACTTACAACTCAAAAGACCTAAACAGGACTTTACATTTGAGAACTAGAGCTATTCTAGAGACAAACTGACGCTGGTAGGACTTAGGATTTGATCCACCAAAACACCAAAACTAGAATCTAAACAAGTAGCTACTGGGGAAAGGAAACTTAGCCAAATTTCTCAACAAAAGAAAACCCCAAAATAAATCTAAATAGAGAAATACTAGTGAGAGAAATTGGTGAATTTAGGAATGATTAATACGTTATACTTGACCTCTTTCCCGATATGAGAAAATCTCAGTATACTAGATGAGTTTATATCATTACTATAACTATAATATTTATATAATTATAAGTTTTCAATACAATATGATATATTATCAAAATTTATCATATAATAAAAATTTGATAATTCTTGTATTTTTCAAATACAAGTTATACAACCATCTTTTTACTCTCTACAGCCACATTAAGAAAATAAAATATTACATTCTAATTTTATCCTTAAAACTTCAATTAAAAATCTTAATTATGAAAATTGATATGCAAATATACAACTCCAATAAACAAAGCCTCCGTCAAAGAAAAGTCTATGAATAACATCCGTTGAATAACCTCTTAAGATTTCATCGTCTCCTACGAACCAAAATTAAAATAAAATCTTGCTTCTACCATTCTAATTTTTATCTATTTTCTCCTAATAAATAGATTTGTAGTTTTATCTTGTTGCTGCTATGTACAACTTATGACTGCTGAATTTTAGAAGAAGAAAATAAACACTGAGATTAGGAGTGGAGTCAATAGAAAATTCTTGTTCAAGATCTATGAAGTATTTTATTGCACTTGACATGAACAATTTGGAAACTAAAATAGTTCAGTAATTCTTATATACAATAATACGACATCGAGAAAAACTTCTCAATGTGGAGCCGGGAAGTTGATGGCTGAAACCATATGCTTGTAATGCTAAATGGATTCACAAACCCCATTCACTAAACCAAATATTTGTAGTGCAAAATGGATTTATCAACCCCATTCAGGCATCAACAGCGAAAGGGAATATGACTAACTCCATGTTTAGATTTTGAGAAAAATATGATATTCTAAATTTTATGAGGGTTTTATTTGAGGGGCTGTGTTTTTGGGAATATATATATTTGAATATTAGATATTTCAATTTAAATTCAAATTAAAATGATAAAATTGAAAAATCATATTTTATTTTTTTAATGTGGCTATAGGAAGTAAAAAGATAATTGTGTTTAGTTACATCCTAATATTTAGTGATTTGGTATTTTTTTTATCTCTATTGAAGCAAATAATTTCGCTCATTTACCCACCACATATGTCCATATGTTGATATGAGAATATAGCATTGGGATAGGATTAATCGGAATTATTATAATCATAATATGTATCCAAAATTGTTGTTTAGAAACAAAAAACAAAGAAAAAAAAAACAGGTGTAGAAGTGGAAGCAAAGAATAATTAAGAAAAAACATTCTTCTTATACCCCTGCCCTAAAAAGCTATCCCTACTCACTCCACAACTACCTCACTTCTAAATTCTAATCATGGCAGTTACAGTGGCCCCACTCCCCCTATTTTCTTTTTTTATTATTAAATTGAGCCAATTTATTTTAATTTCGAATTGAAAAAAGATTGTTGGAGTTTAATTCATGTGATTTATTAATTGAATGAATAAAATTTTGGTTTAACCTTATTTTGAATATTTATTCGTGAAAAAACTCATTAAGGGGTGCGTTAAAGTCACAAGTGGTCTCTTAGATAGGAGATGAGAATGAATTTGAGCAAAATCATGAAATAGCCATTTTGGCTATAACACATATCGATTTTAGCCATTTTTATGTATGTGTGTCGAATATAGCCAAAAGTATAATGTGTCATAACTTTTCAGGTTTTTGGAATTTGAGATTTGACAAAAGAATTAAAAAAAATGAGAAATACATATATATGTCGAGGGACCGAGTGCGATCATGTCAATTTTCTGAAAATAATTTATCAAATAATTTCGAGAATTTTTTTAAAAATTTAAAACTGGCGAGTGGGACCGATAGCGACACCGGTAGCGACCACGAGTGCGACTCGCTGACAGCGAGTCAAACCGAGTTAGTGGCCGACACGGTAGCTACCACGAGTGCGACCGATTGCTACCGATAGCGACTCGGTCAAAAAAAAATTAAATATTAAATTTATTCAAAACCCTAAAATTGGTCCCCCCCTCCTCATATTCGTCGAAAATTTTCCCCTTCCCCCTCGTTCTCTATCGCTGTCGACAGCGACACATTCAGCACCGCCTCTGCCTCCGCCACCGCCTCCGCCGCCGCCGCCTCCGCCGTTGAGATTACCGTCGCCGTAGTTGGAAGCCATGGCCGCTGGTTATGAGGTTAATTCCTAACTTATGCCCTAAAATTGATTGGTGTGTATATATATTTCATGAATTAAGCATATTTTAGCAAAATTTATAGTGAAATTCGTGTGTTAATAATTTGTTTAAAGTGTGTTTATTTTTGGATTTATATTGTTGATAAATGTTGAATTATTTAAGGTTAATTGTTGAATAATTATTTGGTTAATTTCGTGTGTATGATTTTTTTTATGGATATTTGTGTCTATTATTAGGGTAATTAGTGAATTATTTAATCTATGAATTTTAATTTATTTTTTGTTTATTAGGGTAATTGTTGAATTATTATATTTGTGGTTTAGTAGGTAGATGTAACCGTGCTTTTCACACTTGAAATGTATTTTTTATTTATTGGTTTATTTTAATTATATGTGTAGATTTAATTGTTTATTTGAAGAAATTTTTTTGTTTTTTGATTTAATGGTTATTTGGAATTTTTTGTAGTTTTTAGGATTAATTTCTAATTATTTAATTGTGATGGTATTATATGTGCAGATTGAATGGATTAGACGTGAGTTACATGGTGCATCTAGTAAAATAAACTTATACACTAAAGTTTCGGTATTAGATCGCATAGATGTAACATTACGGTCTGTAGGAGGGGAGCAGTTGGTAGAACAGTTTAAGAATGGACCTTTTGGGAACTTATTAAATTGGAAAAAGCAGGGTCCAAGTGCATCTCAAGCACTTTTAGAATTATTAAGTTACCAAATTAGATCTCCTAACCCATCTGAATTATGGTTTTTAATTGGTGGTCAGTCTATTAGATTTTCAGTGACGGAGTTTGCCCTAGTGACAAGTTTTATGTTTGGATCTAGTAGTTTTGATGTTGCTGGACATTATGACCCATCTAGTACTACAATGTATGTACAGTTTTGTGGTTCTAGGTCTATCACTGCGAGGGATTTGTTAGGCCTATTCAAGGATACGAGAGTAGATAAAAATAGACATGACTTGTACTTGAAGGTGGCTAATCTACTAGCATTATGGTACTTCGTACTTGGGTATGCGAAGATGCGCAAGATTGAGCCCTGGATGTATGAATTAGTTGATAGGTGGGATATTTGGTGTGGATTTCCATGGGGTGCATACGCGTATCAGTCTTTACTTCATTATATCGCGTATGTTCCCACCACAGTTGCTGAACTTGGTCAAAGCTTTCATCTCGGTGGACCGATCTGGGCTTTGCAGGTAAATTATTATAACTTTTATTGCTTCATTGTTGCGAGATAATTTTAATTACTAGGACATTTAATTGTGTAGGTGTGGTCTTACGAGGCCATTCCGAAGCTGGCAGCTGAATGTTGTAAAGTCAATACGCCGATTGTTTTTCCAAGATTTTTGAATTGGAAGTTTAGCAGGCCAGAGGTTAAGAATTGGAGTACTTTTTTTGCTGATCCGAATGTAAGTAATTTCGATAAATATTTTTAGATTTTTAAATATATTTACTTACAATTGCGTTTCTTATTGCAGCTATCATCCTTGCCTTTTTTATATCCTACTGCTGACGAGTCGCGCACTGCATATTATTTGTCTAGTCAGCAAGAGAATCCCATTGGCGTTGCATTTCACATGCCTGAGAATCCAGTACGCCCAACCAGAAGATGAGATGACGGTCTCCCTGTTCTGTTTCGTCGAGCACCCCATGCAGGAGGAAGTGGAGATGGTGATGAGGGGTGACATGATGATGAGGGGCGACATGGTGATGAGGGGCGACATGACGATGATGATGATCAGGGGCATAATGTGGGTGGAGGGCCTCGTGAGAGTGGACATGAGGAGCCACAGGACTCCAGAGGATCTCCTAGGCGCAGTCGTTCGACCCGACATGCTTCTTCATCGAGTGGGTCCTCTGGTGATTATAGGAGATTTCGTGGATCACGGAGATTGATTGCGTTGATCCGAGATACAGTATCTGCAGCTGTTACTGCTGCGGTGAATGCTGCAGTGCCCGCTGCGGTTGATCGTGCATTCCGTACCTATGGTTGTAGACGAGATGATGTTGGCGAGTCTAGCCAGAGTAGGAGCCGGAGACGTGAGATGGAGAGGGTGCCGGATCAGGTTCCGGAGCAGGACCAGGATCAGGATCAGCCGCCAGTGCGTGAGCACCGCAGGCATAGTTCAGTAGAGACTGGTCGGCGTAGCAGGTCCAGTTCGGCTGGTCATGAGCGTCGCAGACATAGTTCGGCACAGCCACTTGATATACCCTCTCCGAGCGCTTTTGGGATACCCGGGACTACAGCCACTCTGAGTCAGTTTGTTATACCCGGGACTTCAGCCACCCCGAGCCATGTTGATATACCCGGCAGTTCAACCACTCCGGGACATTTTGATGTATCAGAGTTTGTATCCAGCCCTGCCAGCACTTATAATAGAGAGCTAGCATTGCTCGTCAGGGACGATGATGTTCTTGCGGTATGTTCATATAAGTTATTTATTTATTAGTAATTGATGACATTAACTTTATAAAATGTTGTGTAGGTTGGAGATGGTCGTCCGTGGAGAATCACCACAGCTGATTATTGCAGATATCATGATTGGTTACAATCTGGACATGAATCTCGGCAGTTTAACCCCGATGGTCGCGGATACCGGTTGCCAAAAGTGTGGTTCACCCATATTGAAGACATCAATGGACGACTTGATGATACCGTGATTTAGTGGTATACACAGATAAGGCAGAAGACTGCACCACCAAGAATACGTATTGTCAGGCCTCAATTCTATGTAAGTCAATTTGATTCTTTTTTTTATTTGTCTACTTTTAGGGTATTTTGGGTACTAATTGTACTTTGTTGTGTTTGTTTTTTAAGGACTTAATGAAAACTGTCAAGAGAGACGAATTTCCTGCAAGCGTCCAGAAATTTATTCGCGGGATCGACGCATCGACATCGAAGGATTGGTTTGGAGCAGATACGGTAAGTATTATCTTCATTTATATTTTATTTATGATTAATGAAAATGTAGTATTTATTGTGATAATATTTATGATTATTTTAATTTTGCAGATTATTGTACCGTGTAAGGTTGGCACGAAATGGTACACTGTTGTCATTCATATTACCAGTTGGACAGTTGAAGTGTACGATGCATACGCGCATCAGGCAGAATTGCATCAATCGCAGAAGCTGCTGGGTGAGATAAGAAAAATGACTGATCATTTTCACTGGTATCTTAAGAGACTTGGCTATTGGGATCAGAACACATTGAGATTACGTGAGCCCACTGCAGGGAAGATGGCCGTGACACATGTTTATAAATTCGAGAGCAATGTTCGTCGCCTTCATGATTTGTTTGCTTGTGTGCACATCGATGAGGTAGCATTTGGGGTACCAAGCATTGCTTGGATGCAAGATGTTACGAATTACCCTAGATATAGGAAATTTCTAGCTATTATGTTTTTCCTAAACACTGTTTGATTTTGATTGTTTTTGGACATGTTTCTATTTTTATTTGTACTTCTTTATATTATATTTAGGACTTGGGTTTATTCGTCGACAAACACTTTATTTTATTCATTACAATAATTGTTATTTATTACAAACAAAGTCGAAATCCACTAATTGTTCGTAGTTCGATCTGGACATGTGCGCTTAGTGTGTGTTTCAGATCTGCATATACTGCATTTTTTCTGAGCGCGTTGCCTACTACTTGAAGATTGACCAATATCGGCACCCGATGGGCGTCTACGAGATCTAGGTCGTCCAGCTTGACGAGATATAATTGGAGGCAGGACACACAACGAACTTGCTTCGGAAGAAACATCCCATTCGTCTTGCGGTGGCAGTGACTGCACGACTCCACCGTATATTTCTTGCCAAGTTGATGTCTTATAGTAATGACTTACATAGTCGTACGGGTTCAACCCAACATGACTGTCACAATTATGATTAAGTTAATAACATATTATAAAATGAAAATTAACTTAAATACGTTTACCTAATTGCCGCAACGGCATGCGAGCACGGGATGAGGTCCAGTTGCAACTCACGACAATCGCATGTGGATAACTCCAGATCAACCCTCCAAGTTCTTTCTCCTTCATTCACCTTCATTTTCATTGCTGATATGGGTACCACTGAATATGTATGCGAGAGTTCTACTAACGGTGTTAATTTTGCAACAGCCTCCTCCGTCAAGATATCCTCGCGCGCAGATGCCTTAGCTCTTTTTTCATCAAACCATTTTTCAAGAATACCTCTGTAGGTGTCAATAATAGAGCAGATTGGCAACCGTCGGGCATCCAGTAAGCGAGCATTGAAAACCTCAGCTGCATTTGATGTCAAGAAACTATATCGACGTACAGGACATTGCGACCTAGCCCATCGATCTGGTCCTACCTCCAATAGTTTCTGAAAGGCTGCTGGTTTCTTCTGATTGATTCTATCCATCGCTTGTTGATATGTTGCCGATCGGTAAGCGTAAGCAGCACGTTGGTACAATGCAGCTATGTCCTTACCGTACCCTGTCATTTTATTTAGAAGATGGTAAAAACATAAGTCGTGTGGCACACCAGGATACACTTCACTGATCGCATTGGAGATGCTAATGTGTTGGTTGGATACAATCAGCATTTGATCTGTGCATCCAAAAGAAATCCGTAATCGAGACATGAACCACTTCCAACACTCATCATTCTCGATGCTGCCGACACCAATAGCAAGTGGAAATACATGTTCGTTACCATCTTTTGTGACAGCAACAAATAAGACGCCTTTGTTTCTACCCTTCAAATGAGTGGCGTCAACAACGATAACCGGTCTTAATAACTCGTTCTGAAATGCCGTCCGTGAAACACCTAGAGCAACAAAACAATGACGAAATCTTCCATCGGAATCAATCTCCAAATCTGTTAAAGTACCTGGATTGTATTGTCTTAACACCTCCAGATATTTGGGCAGCATAGAAAAAGAATCTTCTATACCATCATAGATCATCGAAATTGCTGCATTTCGAGCTTTTAGTGCAACGCCATAGCTAGTACGGATACCAAATGATGCCTGCAACTCCGTCATAATTTCACGGGGTTTTATAATTGATCCTTGCCGACGCATCTTTCGTGCAAAATACGCGGCAACAGCTTTGGAACGGACATTCCAGGATCCTATGCCTGCAAGATTGTTAACGCAATCATGATTACGATGGAACTTGCGTATGATCCAGCAACTACCTCTGCATGATGCCCGTATGAAGAACGAACAAGAGGCACTTCGTTTGCAAGTGTACTCAACGCGAGTACTAGATGAGCGCACCACTTTAAATTCAACACGTTGCTCCATATGCAATAGAGATACGGCAATTAGAAGATCGTCCTTCGTATAGAAGATAGAGCCCAATGAAAGTTCCCGATCTAGTATGGCTGCAACATCTCGTACCACTGGTGACTGTGATGAATCCAACGATATAATTGGAACTAGCCAATTATTTAGATCGCCTTCAACGTGACATGAATCCGGGAGAGGATGGGTTGGCATAAGATTGGATATAAACGCACTCATTCCACCAACTGATCGGATCCATGCAGAAAACTCAGCCACTGTAAAATTCTTTAATGCATCAGAATTGATGAAATCTTCATCATCACTAGACTCCTCCTCAGATTCCTCGTCCTCCTCTTCATCATTAGAGTCAACGATATGACCCTCACTTGTTGAGTGGTGACCTGTATTTTGATTCTCCTCCTCCTCCTCCTCCTCCTCGTATGGATGCTCATATTCTTCATGGGGAGGCTCATCATTTAAATTGGGTATTTGGGAGCTCCGACTACCACCTTCTGAAGACGTACCAAAAATCAATGAGTCCCCAAATCTTTGTAGATCTTCCAGACCTGGACTAAAATGCTGGTAAATTGGTGGACTTCTTGATGATAAGAACGGCCTGTATGGGGATGGCTCCCGATGTGAAGTCCCAACACCGGTACTCGCCGTATAATTCATAACAATATAAACATGCGGCTCCGAATAAAGAGCAACCAGTCGTTGAAGATCCAAATCCGTCACCAACAATGATTTTACAAATCTCCCACTACGGGATTTGGCAGTGTAATAAATGTTATACTCACCGTGTATGAATTCCGCATCAAAAATAAGTTGAATGTTGCTTCTTAATGCGGTAATTGAAATATTGGCGATTGGTATATAAACCAATCGTTCTTGTCCGGCAATGTAGTTGCACGAGTCATCCCATTGCCCATTGTAGTGAACTATTACACTACACCAGTCCTCCATTTTCAGTAACAAGTATATTTATTTTGATGAAGAGAGACAGAGATGAAAATGAAGAAAAATTGAACTGTGAAGAATGAAGAGAGACAGAGATGAAAATGTGTATGTCACCACCGAACTTCACTTCAATTATATAAGTTGTAAAGAGTGTCGGCAAATACACATAAATAATTGAAATTGAAGGATATACAATTGATAAAATAAAATAATTGTGTTGATTTTAATTTTCAACAATTTCAGTGTACGATTCATTACCCTTCACATAATATTTCCAACAATTTCAGTGGACTCATCAAATCAATATGCTTGAAGACATTATTGCATTTGTATGCAACGACAAAATAATTAAATTTTTTGTCCAAAATTTGTCCAAAATTTGATAAAAATTATAGATATAAAGTTTTAATTCGTGAATTTCAGCTGGACCTTGAGATTTTAACTTGATCAAAATTCACGAATTTATATATTTTAACTTGAGATTAAAATAAAGATTTAAAACATCTCAAAAAAAAAAAAAATACGACCGAGTCGCCACCGATCCCACTCGGTGGCTATCGGTTCTCACTCGGTGAGGATCACCGAAATAAAAAATAAAAAAAAAGAGTGCGACCGAGTCGCCATCGATCCCACTCGGTGGCTATCGGTTCTCACTCGGTGGGGACCACCGAAATAAAAAATAAAAAAAAAGAGTGCGACCGAGTCGCCATCGATCCCACTCGTTCGGACTCGGTCGCACTCAGTGGGACCCGTTCTCTATCACAACATTAATTTCAAAAAATAAATAAAAAAAGAAAAATGAGAATAACGATAGAGACTCATGTAACCGAGTGCCACCACAATAATTTTCTGAAAAATAATAACCGAGTGAAAAAAATTCCATTTATGCAAATATATCTATAAAATTAGTTAAAAATTGGTTTTAACTAATTGATTAGACTTAAGTGTCAAAAATTTTGCGATCAAATGATTGGGAAACTAATTCCAATGCTAAATTATGTACTTTTGGCTAAAATTGAAATGAATACATAAAAGTGGCTAAAATTGAAATGTGTTTTATCAAATTGGCTATTTCAAATAATTTAGACAATGAATTTTGTACATCCAAATCAAGGTTCGAACGACTGAGATATATTTGAGGGACGATTTTTTAAATTTGCATTCGGTAATGTAAAATAGTTGCAGAGTAAGGCTAAATATGTAAAAGTGCAATCTCAACTCTATTCCCTTCTCATTTCTTTATGAATTCTGAAAATTTTAACCTTTAATCACCCAAATAAGCCCTAACGTCGGAGCAAACTTCGTTTCTCTCTCCCACCAAAAATTCTTGCTCACCAATCTCATCCTTTCTAAATTCTCCAAGATTCTTCAATGGGTTTCTCTTGAAAACCGCTTTTGATGCAGAAACCATGAGCCCCACCTCCATACTCGATTCCAATATTTCCCCCAATTTCTCAAACTTAGTTGGGTGCGACCGAACTCTATCCAAACCTCGTCCAGCAATCGGGCTCGCCTTAATCGACTCGATCATTGACTTTGGGTGTTTGAAGATGACGATGAACTCTGCCTTGGCCTTGCTTGGAATTAAGAAAAGCAAGGGAGTTTCTGAGAAACGTTTTTGTATGTATGGATTGAAATTGTTTTATTATATTGCAACTGTACAAGGGTATATAATGCATATTTATAGGCTTATATAATGCATATTTGCATGTTTATATATTTTCATATGTAAGTTGCATTATTAAGCTTGTAAACATGCATTATCTACATATGCATAGTCGCAGTATCTTATTTTTACTACGATTATCTTTTTCGAAACATATGCAATAGTGATATCGTTTGAAAGATAATTAAATTATCTTTAATTTGAAATACGGCAAGTTAAAAAATAATTTAAATTGTGTGAGATATGATTAATTCAAGTTTTATAAGAAAATTAGATGAGAGATAATATGTTGAAGAAAGAAATACGTGAGTTTGAGATGAAAAAGAATATGAGATTTTTTTGTGGTTCCTCATATTTAACTTACCTAAATACCCTTATTACAAAAAATTAGTTTATAAATTAAGTAACAAAATAAATAGAAATATTAAATTTGGATAACTTATTCCATCAAATCAATGGCCACGATTTATTCTCTTCTATTTAAGGAGAACTTGTGATATGATTACACCTCATAATATATATATATATATATAATTTATAATATATTTACACATTTATCTTTTACGACAATTTTAACCAAAAAAAAAAGTGAAAAAACAAAGAATTGGAAGATTGGTAAAAAGAAAAAAAAAATTGATGGAGAATCTAATATTATCTCTTGAATGAAGTGATGAAATAAATCTATGACTTGAAAAGTCGTGCAAGGCTTGTCAGGCAGGCAGCATGCGTTTCTTGAATCTTTTATTGGATTTCAATTTGCGTTTTTATTTAATTTAATAAAAAGATTTCACTGAATTTTCTTTCCCTCATTTTCTGTTTTCTTGCTTTTGGCATTTTCCAACATTCCCTTCAACTGTCATACAATTCAGAATAAACACTCAAATCCATCACTCCATCTTCTCACTCTAATCTCTATTTTTCTTCAACCATGTCCATCAATGATGGACTTCTTTCAAAATATTATCCAACACCACTAGAAACAAAAATGTAGTAAACAATATATGATGAAAAGAGGAACCCACAACTCCACTTAATAGGAAATTGTTTAATTTTTTTTTAATAAGTGTACATTAATTTTAAACACACACCCACTCACGCACCCAGATGTCCCTCTGGGAGCTTGTACCTATGATCTCTCAATCACAGGCAATATGTTATAACCACTACACCCCGAGCGAAGGGACAAATTGTTTAAATTTATATACTCCTTCCATCCTAAGTAAATTGTCCACATTTCCTTTTTCGTCTTGTCCTACAGTATTAGTCCGCTTTCTTAAAATAATAAATTTTTCACACTCATCAATAAAATATTCATCCCACTACCACCTACTATCACTCATATACCTTGGTTATCGTGTCTGGTCAAATGTGAAAATTTGACCAGAACGGGGGGAGTAATAAACTTATTGAGTCAAACTTGAATTTATTGATATTTGATTCTGAAATTTGTGACTAATCTTTTCAAGTAAAATAACATGACAATATAAATAAATAAATTATATTTGAATGCTTAAGTGACAAATAAGCCTTTAATACTTTACTACATATAAGAAAGAATACATTTGAGTAAATATGATTTTTTAATAAAATAATTTATTACTTCAAATTTGGAAAGTTTATCTAAATTCTATTGAATTAAGAAACTTTAAAATATTCAATAATAAAGTTTGATTCAATTGATGTTTGTACAATTGAAAGATATATATTGTGATGAGTTATTGAGTAATTATAAATAAAAAGTTGAATAAAACTTTTTGACTAGAATAGTGGGTGGATTGAAACATTCCCTTTTTTGTGTGTTTCACTCCAATACATGAGAATGTGTCTGTCTCCCAAGCTTTTTGCATCGAAGTTACACATTCTTTTTAGGATTAATTGCAAAATTTGACAAAACTTTTCATAAGTTTTGCAATTATAACAAATTTTGAAAATCTTGGCAATTATAGCAAAGTTTTTGAAAATTTTGCAATTATAACATAAAAGTTCTCACTTTTTGCAATTATAACACAAAATTTAATATTTGAAATTATCAATCAAATTTAAGTTTTGTGATTTTTTGTTTGTTATTTATTATAAATTTGAATAATTTTTAATGATTTTTTGCAATTATTTTTTAATATTACATTATTTAATCTTTAAAATTAACACAATATAAATTTAAATTGCAAAGATTTAAAAAATGATACTACTATATTACATATAAATCATTCTTGATTAAATTGTATATCTCTCGAGCAGAAAATTCTGAATATAATAATGTACTCCCTCCGTCCCGATTTAATTGTCCCGGGTTGAACGGGCACAATAACCAAGGAGTATGAGTGTAAAGTAAGTTGAGTGAAGTTAATATTTTATTGTTGAGTGTGAAAAAATTGTCTTTTTAAGTAACGAGACAATTGAAGTGAACGGACGAAAAAGGAAAGTGAGACAAATAAATTGGAACGGAGGGAGTATTATTTATAAATAATTTGGCAAATAAACACATAATTGTCAATTCAATAATATATATCTATTTATTTAATTTAATATCAGCATAATTTGATCACATATAATAATAAGATAAAATATTTATTCCTTAAAATTTAAAAAATAACACAATATACATTAAAATATATCGCACACTGTGTAAAAGACAAATTTGTTATTTTAAGAAAATAAATCAACGTACTCCTCTCTAATTGCGAATTTCCAAAAAAAAATAATAATAATAATCCAAAAAAACTTAATTTAATAAATATTTTTAATGGAAAAAACTGTGGCGCCGAAATTAAGTAGATATTATTGATTGGATGATTATTTATATATTTGTCAAATTATTTATAAATATTACATTATTATTGCCATACTTCTCTGTTTGAGAGACATTCAATTTAAACGATTATTCATTCCATATGTAATATAGTACAATTTTTAAATTTTCTGCAATTTAAATATATATTGTGTGATTGTTCTAATTTTAAAGATTCAATAATATCAAATATAATAATTAAAAAATATCATTTAAAAATATTCAGGTTTATAATAAAAAAAACACAAAACTTAAATTTTGATTGATAATATTAAAATTTTAAGTTTTGTGTTATAATTGCAAAAAATAAAAAAATTTATGTTATAGTTGCAAAGAAATAAAATTTTTGTTATAATTGCAAAATTTTCAAAAACTTTGTTATAATTGCCAAGACTTTCAAAGTTTGTTATAATTGCAAAACATGTGAAAAATTTTGTCTAAATTTGCAATTAACCCTTCTTTTTACATTTTCCATTCCTCCTTTTTTTTTTCTTAAAAAATTATTTATAATTTATACTCCTTCCGTTCCAATTATATAGTTCAGTTTGATTTTGCACGTTTGTCAAAAATTATTTAATATTTAAACAAACTTCTAATATTACCCATATTTAAAGCATTAATTAACCTCTCATTTTCATAATATTACATTTGATATTCTCATTTCCAAAATTATTCAGGGATGCAATGGTAAATTACCATATAAAAACAATACAAAATATAGAAATTAGACTATATAATTGAAACACCCTAAAATAGTAACCGGACTATATAATCAGAACGGAGGGAGTATTTTACATTTTCTATATAATTAACAAACCCTCATATTTACGGCAGAGTGAACGGGATCAAGTCACAAATCTTAATAGAGTTGTTTTTTTCTTTTTCTTTTTTTAAGTTATTGTGTTCAAATAATATTAGCTTGTTATTATTAAAAATAAAATGGCAAAAACTTGCGTTAGGCAGGCCTAAACGGTTTAGGCAGGTTTTATCCTACCCAAATGGATTGACCCATCCCAAATAGGGTTTATTAATCCCCAATTAGGGTATATTATATGGATTTGGGCTTGGGTTAATGGATAAAACCCGCCTAAATCGTTTAGGCCTGCCTAACCCAAGACCTTCCCAAATAAAATATTTTCAATCATAGATAAATATTGCGTGTGAGCTAATGACTCAGATCAATTTAAAGCAAAAAATAAAAATGAACTCATTTATGTAAACAACTTCTATAAACGAGCTTTTTCTTGTGACAAGTTATCGACCACACGAATATGAACTCATGGCTCGTTGCTTAAACTGAAGACTAAAATTTCATACGCAGTATGAGATTAATGGTAAGACAGAATCGTAACATGTCTGGCAATAAGTACTAAAAATCAAATTAGACTGAAATTTCCACAACATAAATTCTTTTTGAAAAAGAATTAGAAGATGTCCAAAATCAACCAATTTCGGTCGACCGAAACCAGCTCCAACCACAAAGGTCGCGGCTTCATAGCTGCTTTTTTTTTTTATTTTTATAATTGTTTATTTATGTTTTTATTTTATTGATAAACTTGTTTTGTATAATACAATACTAAAATTAGTATATTTTTTAAATAATAAATAAATAATATATCAGAATTCGTAATTTTTCATTCTCTACAAATAAAGATTAATTTTAACAAATATTTTTTATTTTTAACTTGAGAAACATACCCACTTGCCTTTTCAAGTAGAATTTATCAAAAATCATCTAATTCAAAAATTATTGATAATTTAGTTCTTTGATTTAACTAATTTAATTTAATTTCAAGTTGTCGTTGTATTTATGAAATATTTTTTTTTAAAGTTGTTGTCGTGTTTTAAATAATGCAATTTTATTTCTGCTAATTGTATTTTTATGACATCTATGTCAATGTAATAAGTGTGATTTTATTTTACATAATTGTTTTATAATTTATATTTGTATTGTTTCAATTACAAGTAGTATTTTTATTTTTAAAATGAATGTAAATAAAACAAATTAAAGAAATATATATAGTGTGTGATTGGATGATTATTAATAAACTTTGTAAATTTGTTGTGGTTGGATTGGAGTGATAGAAGTGAGAGATAAATTAATTAAATATTAAAATGATTGGATAGTTGGATGATTGATTGTTGCTGACTTGCTGATAAATAAAAAGAACAAGAGAATTGTGGTTG
>JAPKLW010000040.1:798355-846784 GCA_026898455.1 Plectranthus barbatus
TATATATATATATATATATATATATATATATATATATATATATATTTGAGAATATAAAAGTGAGATACATTATTAATCCTCGCGCGGTAACTCGAACTAGTAATTTTGTCCAAATGGTGAAATATTGAAGAGTCTATTACAATACAAACAATTGTACAAAACATCTGCTGTGTTTCCATATCAGGAGACACACATATATATTACTTGCTCAACTAGTTTTTGAGTTGGCGCATGCACTCTATCATCTAGTATATATATACTTTCTTAATAACTATAGAAATTAATTAAACAGGAATCCTATGTTTTAATTAAAATAGCCAATACCAATTACAACAATAATTCATCATTAAATATAAATTTCACGATTATTCAAAAACATCTTACACAAACACGAAAAAATTATCAAAATAACGCCAACCCTAGACATGTGGACATTGAAATAATAAAAAAACCCTAAATTCATGTGGATAAATTAAATAATTAATTTAATTGTGTAGATGCGGAAATTCAATTACTCGATTCAAATTATTTAAATTAAATAATTAATTTAAATTGTGTAAAATACGAGAAGTCGTTATTTTATGAGTAAAATTTTGAGAACTCGTATAACTAATATTTAATTTATAATTTAATTTCATTTATTTTATTAATATAAAATGTTTGAAACTCGAGACATCGTTCTTTATGAGTAAAAATTCAATTATTTTATTAATACATTGATTAATGCAATAAATCAATTTATTAATTTAATTTATTGTTCTTATTCTTAAATTTAGTTTGCGGTAGGTATGGGATGGATGAGACCGGGATTGCGAGGGATTGGCCAACCAGTTAATGTTTACAACAAGGATATCGTGGAGGATATCCGAGTCCGATTTGCCGTGTTTGGCACTGAAACAAATGATTTATTTCGCAAGGGGTTGTTCAAATATTTTCTACAGTTGAATTGGTCCAAAAGAACAATTAATGCCCTGTCGGCTTTGATTACCCAAGATGTTCATGTAGAGGGAGCTGTGGATGAGCTTTGGTTTCGTATTGGAAAAAATAACATTCGTTTTGGCATTCGAGAGTTTGCTCTGGTGAGTGGGCTACGATTTGGTGATTCGGGTTTTGACCTGAATAAGAAGTACACTATTCCAGAGAGGTCTTGTCTTCATTACTATGGTAATTCCTTGCCCACCGTGGACGAGTTGCACAAGAATTTCATGGACTTGAGGGTCGAGCTTAGCCCCTCAGCTGATGACTACATGAGGATTGTTGAGATCCTCTTTGTATATCAGATGCTGGCATGCTTTGATGGGAGATGCCGTATACACACTTGGGTCGTTGTCCTGGCAGATAGTAATGAGCAATAGGCATCATTTCCTTAGGGTTCGTGGTCCTACAACATCCTACTACATCAGATGTCTGTTGTGGTAACAAATCCGGATGTAATCAGGGCTGGTGACTTGGTGCATGTATATGACCATGTTTGGACGTTGGAGGTATTTATTTAATCCGGTTTAATGAATATATTAATTTGAATCGATAATTTTAATTATTTTGCAGGCATGGTCTTACGAGGCTATCCTAGATTTGCCTAGATTGTGTGCGAGACAAGTCCCACAAGAGAAAGGTAGCCCTCATTGTCTGAGGTGGATTCCTATCTTCGCACGGGGTGCTAACTACACACACTATTTCAATATAGAGGTAAAAATATTTATAATCATTTTATAAATATTAATATAAAACTAAATTAATTTAGTGATTTGTATTTTTTTCAGCAATCGTGCAGCATCACATTAGAGCCGACAGATGAGGAAGTCATTTTCGAGTTTTGGATCAGTTTGACTGAGGCTGCTGAACCGCTCCTACGTAGATACATCCCGTATTAGGGATCGAGGAGCTGCAAGTCCTCTTCATCGAGGCCCACCACCTCTTGGAGATCCACCTCCAGATGTGGACCTTCCCAGCCGGGCCCCTCCGAGCCAGAGCCCTCCCAGCCACAACCTTCAGTAGTGTACGACATCCCAATCCAGGAGAATATACCTCTGCATTCGTCGACGAAGCGATCCCGAAGTCCATTATCATCGGAGCCATTATTAGAGGCATTTATGTTAGAATTATATTTACATTATGATCATCTTAAATTACTATGTTGATATTTTAATATATATGTTAAACCGGACGTACATCTTCTTCGCCACCGCTGACAGTCCACCTTGATGATGACAACATCCAACGAGTTGTTTGACAGCTGTACAAAGCCTCTGGCCCCGGGTGAAGGATTGGCTCAAGGAGCTGTCCGAGGGCCATTCTTGTCAGTGTACTCAAAACACCACCGTGAACGAGCCTACTCGAGTATAGTGCACTCTTGCTTATACTCCTACTCCTGCTACAGTACATCGCGTTACTCCCGTTCATGAGTCTAGTCGCACTACTCCTGCTCCGGGACAACACAGTACTAGTTATGGGATGATGCAGCTAACAGTTGATTTCTGGAACATCATTCGTAAAGGACTTTTGAATATTCATGCAAATGACGGGTGCAACAGTAATAGTGCCTGAGACTGGGTTGAAGTTGAGTAAGGAATTGTGGTTCTAGCCTTTGATCAACCCGACTATGGATTTGACGGAAGATGTAAGTATAGTTTTTAATTATTTAATTTTGTTAATTATTTTAAAATTTGATTTTATAATCAATTATTTTGATTTATGCGTTAACAACTCATATAGTTATATATTAATGTGAACCGAGACTTGATGAGGGTGGGATTTCTGAATAATGTTGTAGATTCGGATAGTACTATCCTTCTAAGCGCTCATTTCTTTGTAAGTTATTCCTGCATTTTTTTATTCTTTTTAGTTTTGGAATTTTTGATTTTACAAAAAGTTATTAATCTATATATGTAGAGAGTACTTTTTAATGATTGGGATAAATTCTACCCTCGTGAGGCTATTGAGAGGTGTAGGGAATTCATGGCGAACCGAACTGCCAAATCCCAATAAACCCAGACCATTCATGGATGTTGAGAACAATTACCAAATGATGAAACCCTAGCATGCTCTTATGAATTTAATGCAGTGGATTCTGAGTTTACCTTAACTCTGTAGGGTCTGATTCGATCTTTCGCGTTTGAATTTCAATCCCTTGATTCAGCCACGCGATTTGATTAAAACTGCAGAAATATAAATTAGAACTAGATCTAATTTCAAGAATTAATCAAAAGAAAAGAGAAATGGAAGAAATTTGTTCTCCAGATTAGATCTTCAGATCTGTATCCCAATGTTGTTCAATCCTTCTACTGGAGACGATTCCACAGGACCATGAATTGTGTTTGCCAGAGTCGAATTCCTTCTCCCCCCAGACACACTAAGTGCTCTCTCAAACTAGAGTTTCAACTAATTTGAATGTTCTGATCTGAACTAGGGTTTGTGAGAGAGAACTGACTATTTATGGACCTAGGGTTGCAAACCCTAATGGGCTACTAGGCCTCTTTCAGCATATTTAATTTGGGCCTGACCTGGGACCTAATGCAAATAATAAAGTGGGCCTATGAATTAATTAATTCTCATGTCTACAAACCCAGGACACAATTAATAATTATTATTAATTCTTTTCACCACAAAATTAATACTGGCATACCCCTTTATTACCACGTTATGAGAACTTGCTTCATTTACTTGAGAATCCTCATATTTAAGGTTACTGGGCATTCATTAATTTATTGGAGCTTCTGACAAACTTCCACAATTAATTAATTTCTTATTTCTTGAGCAGTACCACTCAAACCTTATCACTCGCGCTTGAAATTAATCAGCCTGCAGGACTTTAGCACGATGAATGTTATTGAGCTCCTCAGAAAACGTCCCCATCCTATTTCTTGGATATGGTAACTTAACTCCAGTCTCAGGCAGTAATACACGAACTGATGTTACCCAGGATGCGGGTATACAAGCACATTACTCAGGCTCTCCACCATGGCAAGTCAAAGCAATAGTCAACCCGTGCATACCCTTGAACCTTCGTTAGGGTTTGAACTCAATCAAGATCGAGATCTTGTATTCTTTAATGTCAGACAGTAGAATACATCTCATTGTGGTCCAATCAATATGCAACCACACGTACCAGTATATCAAGTAATCAAGACAGATTACTTCTTTCCGACTATGCTGCAGCCTATACCGATAGACTTATCCTCGTATGTTGTCTCGGCTGTGATAATATTTATATCTCACTATTTCAAGTGATCATACTGTCTTCTGCGATCTACAACACGCAGTATGATCGTCCCTATCGGTGAGATAAGAGGATACCATTGTTATTCCTATGTAAGTTTGTTTAACAGGTAGGAAATAATGTTGAATGTATACTAATCATAATAAATGCTTTCGGTATACAAAACCCCAGACGGGGATGTACCCATTGCCACTAGAGGATGATTACAATTTGTGGGACCCCAATAAAAAATTAGTGGCCTATGATAACTCCTTCCGGACGCACAGGAGGACTTCTACTCTTGATTAAAATCTCAGATTTTAAAACCCTTTAATAACTCAAATTCCTTCCGGAAATTTAATTTATTAAATCTAATTATCTTGTAATCAATTGATAAACCAAGACCTTCCAATTCAAAAACTATCAATCAAATCACCATCAATAACCAATATCAAGCAATTAATCAAACTCGGGAATAATTAGAATGTGAATGGAAAGGGGAAATTGAATTAAATAAACATATGCATAAAATTCAACACAGGTTCAAAACCCTAGAATCTAAGATAGATTTAGCCAATCATGCTAAATTCCATAATCACAGAGTAAGAAAGGTACGAAAACAAAGGAAACATGAAAAAAACCCGAGTCTTCGATCTTGAATCTTCTGCCTTCGTACTTTTAGAATTCTGCTCCGTTCTTCTCTCTCTAACTATCGACTCTCTTAAACAAGAATGTATGAGCCTTTTTTTCAGCCTTGGAAGTCTCTATTTATACTTATCTTCCTCAAATCCAAAAAGATAAGGTATTTGCATCAATTTTCACCCAAGAAAGCACGATCGGCAACCCATAAAGCAATGATGGCGATCGCTAATTGTGCACCCGGGTCGCCATCTCTGAGACAAACCAAATTCATGAGAATTTACTGATTCGGTGAACGAAATGCATGAATAGCGACCGCCATTCATGCAGTTCGGTCATTATTTCTGTGCCAAAATGAAAATGAGAAAATACGGGAATGGCGAACCATTTGCAAATTCGGCGACCGTCGTCTACGCATTTTGGGTCGCCGTTCCTGTCGCGAACTGAAACTAGAGGTTTTCTTCGATCTATTCTCTCTTTTTCCTTTTCTTGATGCAAAGAAACATCGATTGGCTCCATGGTACTCAAACTTATCCTGTAAACAACTTAATTGTGCGTGAATCCTGCATAAACAACCCAAAACCAAACCAAACGTAATATTTCCTAAAAGAGTACGAATAAAGCATAGAACTATCATTGAACGATCTAATATAAGACAAATAACTAGCAGATTCACGTCAGTAAATGCACAAAATGAGTTTTTATCAACCCCCCTAACTTAAACTATTGTTCGTCCTCGAACAATGAGGAAGACAAATAAAAGAAAAGGTAAACACGAGGGGTGCATTTATTGATCAAAAATTGTTTCAGACACAAAGAGGGTTGTGTTTCCCACACCAACAAACACAACAATCATCAATTAAGTGCAGTAGTTCATAGTTTCAATCCCGACCTCCAGAAATATGCTTCTCACAGGCCTTGTAGATGGAAAATGTAATTTTCTCATCATTCACCCGCAGTGTGAGCTCTCCCTTCTTCACATCAATCAGGGCATCAATAGTGCAAAAATGGCCTACTAAGTATTAGTGGAATATTTCTATCCTCTTCCATATCTAGCACCACAAAGTCGGCCGGAAAGATAAACTGGTGCTAGATATGGAGGAGGACTTTGTGGTGCTAGATATGGAGGAGGATCACAGAGGACCTTCTCGAAATTTTGTGATCCAGGTTGATGTTGGCCCCTGAATCACTGAGGACCTTCTTGAAATTATGTCCCCCAATCACACAGGTGATAGAAAAACAACCTGGATCAGCCCTTTTCACTAGCATCTTTTTCTGAATGATAGCGCTGCATTCTTCAAACAAATTAACGGTCTCGAATGCTCCAAAGGGCTTCTTTTGGGTAACCATGTCCTTCAGAAACTTCATATACCCAGGAATTTCCTGCACAACTTCAACGAGAGGTAGGTTGATGTGGATTTTCTTCATGTGCTCCAAAAACCTCTTATACCTCTCCTTCTTTTGCTTTTTGGCGAACCTCTGTGGGAAGATGACAAAGATTGGTCCAGCTGATTTGGTACTGTCTTCAGGACACGTACCTTTGCTCTTTTTCACATATTCTTCTTGAGGAAGAACATCAGCAGGCGGGTGGTGATGGCATTGCAGTGGTCCTTAGGATTAACCACAATGTTGCTAGGGAACTGTCCAGGAGTATGTTGGTTCCCCATTGCCTTGGCGATCTGGGAAATTTGAGTGTCAATCTGCTTCATGTGTTTTCCCATCTCCCCTATGCCAGTTTGCAACTCTGAAATGTCCCCCTCCATCTTGTCTGTATTGGCATTAGACACCGCAATAAGTTAGGTACGCAGCTCTCTCATGCTTGGCTCCTTAGGCTCATTGATAGCCCTATTAGTTACAGAAAACCCAGGTGGGGGCTGTAGTGAATTACTTGGATTAGCATAGGAGAAATTTGGGTGATTCCTGTTGTTGGATGATAAGTCATATTTCCTGCCGGATACCCCCTGTTGTTGTTGAAGTTCCTCTGATTAACATAATTGGCATCCTCAATCTGAACTTCAGCTCCCTGATCAAACCCATACTGAGGCTGATTATTCTCCAGTTTACTGAGACGGGTTTCCAGTGATTTGGTAGAAGCAGCTACCTCCTGCCTCATAAATCTGACTTCAGCAGCCAGATCCCCAGTATCATCCATTGCTGCCAGTACCCTGTGCTCATTCCTGTCTGTAGGCCAATTGTACTCACTCTTTGCCATAGTCTCCAACAGCTTCATACCTTCCTTGGGAGGTCTAGCAGTGAGGGACCCCCCAGCTGAAGCATTCACATGCTTCTGGGTCTTGTTTTTTAGACCTCCATAAAAATAGCACACCTGTTGCTTTTCAGTGAAACCGTGACAAGGACAGGCACGGAGCAGATCCTTGTAGCGCTCCCATGCCTCATGGAGAGACTCTCCAAAAAATTGCCTGAACTGGGCAATTTGAGTCTGCAACCTGATAGTTTTGCTCGGTGGAAAGAATTGGATTAGAAACTGCTTGCACAGCTCCTCCCATGATTCGATCTCGCTGCGGTCCAACGATAAATACCAAGCCAAGGCTCTATCACGCAGTGAGAAGAAGAACAACCACAGTCTGATGTAGTCAACAGGAACCTAATTTTGCTTGACTGTATCACACAGTAGCAGGAAAGATTGAATGTGCACATGAGGGTCTTCAGATGGTAGCCCTTCGAACTGGTTCTGCTGGGCAGTGTGAATTAGACCAGTTTTCAGCTCAAAGTTGGGCATGTTCACCTTCAGCCCAAAATCAGCATGGTGATGCCTATCAATGATAGGCTCATACATCTCATCCATGGTTGTCTCCTTGGGCGCTGCTTGGGCCACCTACTCCTGGAGCTTCAAATTCATCTCTTGGAGTTGCCTCTACAACTCTGCGATCTGCGTTGCGTGATTATCAGCCATCGAGAATGCTTGCTTTTTTTTGGCAGAATTCCTTCGACACGAAGCTTCGATTTCCAGATCTAAAGGTTCAATTGGAAGACCCTTCGACCTGGTTTGCATATACTACCTGAAAGGAAACACCGGAAGTGATCAACATAATAAATAAAAATAAAAATATGCGTAAAATAAAATCTAGATTAGTGGCTTAATATCAGAATTAGTGTCAATTATAAATCTATGCAATCCCCGGCAACAACACCAAAAACTTGATAGATTATTTTGCAATACACTATTTTGCAAGTGTACATACCACTGCAGAAGGCAAGTAATAATTTATCAAACTCAAAGATTGTAGATTCGAAATATAATTAAGCACAAAAACATAGACATCTTACTACTATCTTAACACTTTTGATTAAAGGGTTTATTTATTTAAACTAGGAAATTTTGAAAACTAAATAGATGAAAAGGAATTTAAACGTTTGATTTAGAAAATATAGAGAAAATAGGATTCTGGGGTAATCGACTATGATGAATAATTATGCAGCATTTATACAATCCAATTCCAGTTTAATTTCCAAACACATGGGTTAATCGCAATTGTGTTATCAAGTGATTATTCTGAACTCTAAAACATAAGATGGAAATAAAAGACCTAGTGGCTCCTTCTGGATGCGCAGGAGGACTTCTACTCTTGATTAGAATTTCGGATTTTAAAACCATTTAATAACTCAAATTCCTTCCGGACATTTAATTTATTAAATCTAATTATCCAGCAACCAATTGATAAACCTAGACCTTCCAGTTCAAGAAATATCAATCAAATCGCCATCAATGACCAATATCAAGCAATTAATCAAAACTCAGGAAAATTAGAATGCGAATTGAAAGGGAAAATTGAATTAAATAAACATATGCATAAAATTCAACACAGGTTCAAAACCCTAGAATCCAAGATAGATTTAGCCAATCATGCTAAATTCCATAATCACAGAGTAAGAAAGGTAAGAAAACAAAGGAAACATGAAACCCAAAAACCTAAGTCTTCGATCTTGAATCTTCTACCTTCGTACTTTTTGAATCTTGCTCTGTTCTTCTCTCTCTAACTATCGACTCTCTTAAACAAGAATGCAGAAACCTTTTTTCAGCCTTGTAAGCCTCTATTTATACTTATCTTCCTCAAATCCGAAAAGATATGAGATTTGCATCAATTTTCTCCCAAGAAAACACGATCGACAACCCATAAAGCAACGATGGCGACCGCCATTTGTGCACCCGGGTCGCCATCTCTGAGACGAACCAAATTCATGAGAATTTACTAATTCGGCGACCGAAATGCATGAATAGCGACCGCCATTCATGCAGTTCGATCGCCGTTTCTGCGCCTAAATGAAAATGAGAAAATACAGGAATGGCGAACCATTTGCAGATTCGGCGATCGTCGTCTACGCATTTTGGGTCGCCGTTCCTGTCGCGAACTGAAACTGGAGGTTTTCTCCGATCTATTCTTACTTCTTCATTTTCTTGATGCAAAGAAACATCGATTGGCTCCATGGTACTCGAACATATCCTGTAAACGGCTCAATTGTGCGTGAATCCAGCATAAACAACCCAAAACCAAACCAAACGTAATATTTCTTAAAAGAGTATGAATAAAGCATAGAACTATCACTAAACGATCTAATACAAAGTAAATAACTAGCAGGTTCACGGCAGTAAATGCACAAAATGAGTGTTTATCAGGCAATTAAAACCTAGATTATTAACTAGTGATTATCGTCTCTCAGACTCAAAAACACAAGTTAATCAATCTCAATAAAAATAAAGATTTAAAACCCTACAACTGATTCTTCTTTTTAAGAAAGAAAACAATTGTATCAAATTCTATTATCCTATTGTTAATTATCTCCCCTAGGTCTCAAATTAACAACTGCAAACCTAATCTAATTTTCATCTCTCCATCCTTCAATTGAAAATAGAGTTTGTCTTGAAAAACATAGAATTTGAACCAATTGAAAACCAATTAATTTTGCAAAATTAATTAGGGTTTGGAATCAATCAATCATAACATGCTTAGGAGGATGGTGAAAATCCTAGAACCTATTAAGTTTTCTAGCCTAACACAATGGAAATAAACATTGCAATAAACATAGAGAAACTTACTTGATTCATTAAAGCAATAGGAACCTTAAAGTGTTTGAATCCAAATTGCAACAATAAAATTAAAGGGTACTAAAAATTAAAGATAAAAACTAAAATTAAAGATTAAAAGACTAAAATTAAAGATTGAATTTTCGAGCTCCCTAAGATCTTATTTATAGAGGAGGAATTGGATCTCCTAAAGGCAATGGCAAAAAATATCACAACTCTCCAAAACAGGCGAAATTTTTCATTCCAGACTTTTGTGTCGATCGACACACACGCATGCGTCGACTTCCCTTTTCCTTCTATGTTGATTTGGCCTTCTTGACATTCGTGTCGATCAACACCGGGTGTGTCGATCGACACACATACGCGTGTCAGGCCTTCTTCTTCCTACCTTCCTTCAATCGACATCCGACCTCTGTGTTGGTCGACATGCACCATATCGGTCGACACAGAGGTAATGCCTCGGGTTTTTGGCGCATCTCCCAACTCGGTCGACTTCTCGTATGTCAATCGAAGAAGCAACTCTGTGTAGCTCGGCTCTTTTCACCTTTTGTTCACTTTTAGCCTCAAATACCTACAAAACTGAGCACGGCAAGCTAATATCCCCTATAAACAGTTTATGCTCAATTATTAACTAAAAAGTAATGTAAATGCATAAAGCAATAAAGAAAACAAAGCTATAAGTGAGACAAAATACGAGCTTATCATGCGCATGTTTGAATGTCGAGAACCGTTACAGCTCCCATTCAAACGACACTATTATAGCTTCATAGTCTCACACTGTAATCGCCCGTGTCTCCCGTTGTAACTACCAAACAATTATGTTTGTGTCGTAACTACACGTTTCCCATGTCTGGATCTTGCATATAAATAGACATACATAGGTGCATGTCTGAAGTTACCAGAAATAGCCACGATACTGCAACTTTATCGAAAACTTATATCATTGTTCATGAGCCTTAGTTTGCTCAGTTCAACTCCGTACAGTTCACCGTATCTTCTGTAATCGTGTTGTTGCCTTGTAGAAGATGAAGCCTTTTTACCTTTGGGACGAGCGTTATCAAAACAAGCACTACATGGGTGTTTTCGTCTTGCGGGATGAAGACTCCTCGACTCGGCTTTATTTTTTTAATTTTGATTATTTTTGTGACTTCCAGTATCACAATTTTGTTTCATTTTTTTAATCAAAAGTTACATCACTTGATTGTATTTGTTACATTGATAGCTGTCTCAAGCTGTGATTTCCAAAAATTATTATATATGATATATTTCCTCAATTTAAATAATGTATTTTAAATACACATATGCATTTATCCAATTAAAATAGTGCTACTATGTCTTAATAACGATTTGATAAAATATTACATACCCCATGCACCAAGTTGATACCTTGACTGAGCTTGAAATTGTAATCTATCTTTTAATCTTTTATTTTAGGGATAAGGGTCAATTTAACCCTTTGACTATTAAAGTAGGATCACATTAGCCCCTCTGTGACTATTTGGTTCAATTCAACCCTTCGACTTTTAAAATTGGTTCACTTAAACCCTTTTACTTTTAAAATTACTGGAATGCCCTTTTAAGAAATATCACAAATATTTTATGATTACATACTTATTTTAATTTTTTTTCTTTTGTATTACTTATATTATTTTGATTTTTTGTAATAAAAGAAATACAAAAAATATTTGTTATATTTTTTCGAATTTATTGGATTATGTAAAACTTTAAATATCTAATTTATATTATATTATAAATATAATTTCACTTACATAAATTTTATAAATTCTTATAAGCTTGGTTTCAAATTGATGTACACTTATTTCGTTATCTTGGATTTAGTATAAATTTCATGTTTTATAAATTTGTTACAATCTTAATAAAATAATTAATCCGATCTTTTAATTTTAATAATCTTATTATTCACATTTTTAAATTTAATTATTATCTTGAGTGTTTTTATTTGCACAAATGTATAATTAGTAATTACTTTCGTACTTTATAACATTTTGATATTTATTATATTATCAATTTTAAAATAATTAATATTATAATGAAATTATTTATGGTACAGTATAACTAATAATTTATTATGTCCTTTGGATTTAATAAATAATTAGAATTTATTAAATTTATGTAAGTGGAATTTTACTTATAATATTTTAAATTAAATATTTAAGAATTTACGTAATCCATTAAATCCAAAAAAATATAACAAATATTTTTGTATTTCTTTTATTACATTTAGTGTTTTTATTTTCACAACTAAAAAAATAAAAACAATATAAATAATACAAAAGAAAAAGAAATTAAAATAACTATATAATCATAAAATATTTGTGATATTTCTTAAAAGGGCATTCCAGTTATTTTAAAAGTAAAAGGGTTTAATTGAACCAATTTTAAAAGTCGAAGGGTTGAATTGAACCAAATAGTCACAGAGGGGCTAATGTGATCTTGCTTCAATAGTCGAAGGGTTAAATTGACCCTTATCCCTTTATTTTATTATTGTAAAATAATTATTTATTAAAAAAATATAAACATATTGTAATATCCCGGTTTTAATTAAGTTATTTAGCGCTTAATTAATTCGAATAAATAATATTTATATTTTTGCAAATTAAGTTATATTATTTTTTGAAACGAGAAATGGCACCCGATGTGACACGAGGGTCAGTTTTTAACATGTGATATACCATTGAGTTTGTTATGAGAAAACCTAAGTGACCATGTAGTCACATTTTCCGTAAGAGAAACGAGTACGGCGAATTATTGTTTAAAAATAATAATATCACAATTAAATTCATAAATTGCACTCGAAAGGTCCATTTCTTAAACCGAGCTAGGGAATGCTCGAAAATAAAATATGGAAGGAAACGAAATGATTAGTATAATTTTCCGAGACCCGACGGGTGAATTATAAATTATTAAATTCTAGAAAATTCGGGCGATATTTTATCTCCGAAAATTTGGAAAATAATACGAACGAGATGAGCTCGTTAAATGGAGCAATTTCATGAAATTGCATGTTTAATTGGAACAATGCATTTCAAATTAGAGATCTAAGAAGTTGAATTATCGGAGGGAATTATACACGAAATGAGGCAAAGGACACTACACGACAATTTCTTTGCAGTGAAGAAATTGCCACGCAAATTGTAGAGGGCGGGATGCAAACTATACGTGGGCAGCTATTTCTGAAATTGTGGTGGTCGAATTATTCATGAATTAAACAATAAGTGGTAAAATAAATTCACTCCATTTCCTTGCAAATTTCCACTCACCCCGTACGCACACACCCACGCTGCCCAATTCCGTCCAATTTTCTGACCAACTCCGATCACCACTGGCCGAACCACCACCACCCGAAGGATGCTCGTACTGCAAGGAGTCCAAGGAACCCGAGAACATTTGATTTCGTCAAGAGATGACAGAGATATTAGCGTGTAAAGATAAGCCGTCGACTTTTCGATAATTTTTTATGCCGGCATGAAACTCGTACGAAACGACTATGAATCAGAATTTGGCTTACATATTCGTGTTCCTCATGTCATAGGGAACTTGTAGGTACGCAGAACTCAAAGCTTGGACGCCAAAAAAGCCGTCGCCACCACTGAGAAGAATTCTCCGGTGAGCTTCGACCATCTTGTTTTTCGGTATGATTTCGTGTTTTCAAATGTTTAAAAGTATGATTCTGTGATCCCTAGTCGACTAGGATCATGCTAGTATGATTTGTTGAGCTTGAACATGTCTAAAATGGAAGAAAATGGAGGTTACAGGCGCATCTCGCGCATGCATCGAAGAAGATGATGCATGTCGACCGACACAGCTTGTGTCGATCAACATGTGTGCGTCGGTCGACACACAACCCCGTCGGTCGACACATATGTGTCGTTCAATGTGTGCTGAGTGTCGAACAGGACACACGTTTCGATCGATGGCATGTATGTCGATTGACATGGTTGTGTCGACCGACACAGATGCATGTCGGTCAACACAGAGGGACAGAGAGATAAATTGATTTTTACGTCCGATCGTGATCCAAATTTAATTGCTTCTGATGTTTAAGCTTAATACATGATTACTTAAACATGTTATAAGCATGATTATGCAATGGATTATGAAATCGAATATCAAGTTTGATTAATTCGATCAACGTAAAGTTAACCAGTTAAAGTACAAACATGACTTGAATTGAGTTGATTAGTTAAACATGGTTGGTTAAACCTTTATGACTGAGTTGGTGAAATGACGTACGAAGAAGATGCATGTCGAATAAGTGGAGATGTCAGTCATAGGTCTTGATCTACGTCAAGTATTGTCAGCTAAGGCTGATTGAAAATGCTTAGACAATCCATCCTAATTAGTATATGTTGTGTTATGTGATTATGTGAAGGAAAAGCAAAGGGTAAAGTCGTGACAACTCAACCGCACAATTAACAAGAGCATCTGAATTTCTGTAAGCAATAACAGGTGGGGACTATTTTAGTAAAAGTAAAATGCTTTTCGAGCTTCATGCTCAGCTTTAAAAAATGAGTGTGAAAAATGTTTTATTTTAAATTAATTGTTAAAACTGTTTTGTGCTATCATATATGTATCTCTGTCGATTGATATAGTCAGAGAGGTTAATTAATGAGAAATGATCCAGGATTGTGTTGTGCTAATCTCATTAATAGAAAAGGTAGGGAGCCTTATTTATTTTCCATAAGGTAGGTAGCCTTATGTGCGTTTTGGGTAGTTCAGCTGACGTGTTAATACCTTGGAAGGATAAGGTGTTGAAATCGATCGTGTCTCACAGCTGTGTGATTCTAAGACAATGTGCACAGGTTGATGACAGTGGGTTGAGTGGTTCGTCCATTCCTAGCTATTCACCGTAACTTGGAAGTAGGCCAGCTTCCAGTTACACAACGGTAAACATATATGACAACATGGTAGATAGCTGCACCAAAATAAAATATTTTAGATAACACGGTTCTTTTCAATAAAACCTCGTGTTTATCTGTGTGAGTGGCATAACATTCATATTTAAAATGTATGTTTTCGGGTATATCTCCACGGGGTACATTAGTACTCAGCCCCTCGTATTGTTTCTAAAATACGCAGGTTAGCGACATGGATGGAAGAGCAGTGGTGTAAAGACGAGTAAAGGTTTTTGAAAAGCAGATCTTAAGATATGCATCTTCACATGCATATCTCCATCACGTGTTACTCCGCTGCACTTAACCTCTGAAAATATTCATTCCCTTGATTTTGTGAAAGATGAGAAAACATGTTTAAACTCATTACTTTTGTTTGGTTTATGGAAATGGTATTTGCATCTTTTGAATGAAATGAATGAATGTTTTAAATTATTATTATCTTGTCAATTACTTAAACTTCTGCTGTTTTGAGAAAAATATTTTGAAAATTGCCGACCACGACTATAGCTTGTCCCAAAGTTGGGAAGGTAAGTTAGGGGCGTTACACGTATTGAGCTAAAATAAATCTAATAAGATTATTCTGATCAACAGCCGTCATGCAAAATAGTTTATATATATATGAAAAATACGAGTTAAAAATATTTTAGATTTTTAACAGCCGTCGTAAAAATAATTTGGTTGAGTTTAGGATTTAAATACGAGTTATTAATCCAAAATATGAAAAATATTTAAGATTTTTAATCAGAGGTTTTATATAGAGGTTCTGAAATGAAGATTTTGTGAATTTAAAATTATAAATTAATAATTTATTTTTGGAATATTAAATTATTAATTAAATTATATTTCAAATTTTAGATTTGATAGTACTCTATTATTTATATATTCGAGGTGACAAATAATATTGTGCATGATTTTGGAATCTTATGAAGTGTGAGATTATTGGAGCAAAGGCATGATGAGTTATAATTATAGAATAATGATATGGTGGTAAACAAATCAGCAAGTCATGTTCAGACTTTTTAGATGCTATTTTCCTACTTTTCCCTTTACTATTTGCTACAAACTTTTTTTTTTTTTATTCACTTTATTCTTTATATGAGAGCGTATATAAGTGATAAGAAATTCAAATTGTGATCATATTGTTGTGGATTAAATTATTCATTTAACTTAAAATAACTTGTAATTTGAGCTCATTTAATAAAATTTGTAATTTATATTTATTGTTTAATTTCAGAATATTATATAAATTAAAGATAATAAAAATAAGTTACATCATACCGACGTATTAGACTATTAGTTTGTTAGATATATCTGAATCTCTAAATTTGTATAGGTTATTATACACGTAACATCCACTAGTGATCCGAAGATTATGGCAGTAACTCTGAATCCAGCTATTAGTGAGCTACTTGAATATTGATTTAATAAAGTTTATTTATTAATTGAATTAAATTTAACTATTATAATATTCGCTTCGTGTGCTCGTGAGCAACAAATATGATCAATCTATGTAGTTGTATGAGAAAATCGGATCTGAGTAGGGTTGTCAATTCGTGCATGTTAGATCGTTATCGTGCGGTGTCTTATCATGTCGAGTCATTATTGTGATTGAGCTTAACGGGCTCGTGTTTATGCTTATATTATTGTGCAAGTTTGTGTCGTGTTAAAAATCTTTAGTCGTATGTGTTTAGCTGGCAAATTTAGTCAGACCAGTTTCTATCTTGTTTTGTCGTTATCGTGTATAAGCTTAACGGTCCGTGTCGTGTTCTATATGAGTTTAACAGGTTTGTGTTGTATTTGTTCTCATTTGTTGATCCCTGATCAGAGTATCAATATTTGCAGCAGAAGTTTTTAATAATATCTTGCTAAGGTCACTTAGTAAGTATTTTTCAAATATGTTTAAGCTCGAGAAATCGTTAGGTATATTGCAGATTATACCTCAACACTTAATGTGTTGGGTTTTAAATATAATCAGTACGTAATGAAATAAAAGAAGTAAAGGAACACAAAGCTTATAGTGGTTCGAACAAATATTCTATGTCCACTCTTCAGTCCTCTTGACTGAAAATTCATTATAGATTGATTACAAGGTCAGGCTTGATCTCTAACGTTGAGCAGCTCCTCCGTCTGGTTAGCGCGCACCTTCAAGCACCTCGGTCTTCAATCTTCGCTTTGTCGCTCCGTAAGTGGGGATAAACCTCCCTTCTCCTTGGATGTCGATGCTGGGAGTTTTATAGTTCTTCCCTGAACCTTTCCTTGTTTGGCGGTTGCCCGTGATAATCACGCTTGCAGAGCAAGGTGACTGCTAGATTCTTTCTAGGATAGAGAGAATATCAAAGTTAACCTTATAAGTGATACTTCAGAGGTCTCGAGATTCAAATATGAAAGCTTATGAAAAAAGCTTCTATCAGGTACAGGCTCGGATGAGTTCGCGTGACTTTGAGAGTGTTTTGATCTCTTCTTCTATTATCTGTTAATGAAATTTCGCGAACCTCTGAATCTCCTCTAGATGATACCTATTTATAGGCGAAGATTCAAACAGTCGTTTGAATCTTATTCGTTAGACTCAGAGGGATTGCTCGCCAATCTCTGTTCTTCTTTTTTCTGAAAAGCACAGAGACTCTTCAGGTCTTCTTCATCTCTGATTGGCGTAGCTCCTATTTGTAGTCGTTTTTGTCAGAACGAATCTTTTAGTTTAAATCTGGAAACTACCTTTGTGTCTGTTGATTATTCTCCTCTCTGATTCGTCGGTCTTCCTTGTGATTTAGATCCTTCTGATTTGCGACTTTGTATTGTCTTGATTGTTGTTGAGTGTTTGATGGCTATTGATGCTCTGCTGACCTTTCAGCAGTCTTGTTAATATCCCACAGTATGCTTGCTTCAATCCTTCAACATTCTTATTGGGCTCTTCCAGCATTCCTTCGTGTTTGCTCGTCTTTACTTGCATCTCCAGCAATCTTCAGATCTGCTGATTCTTTCAGCATACTTTTATTCTTTTCTTCTAGTTCTATTACAACTCGAGTAGATGTATCCAATGCAAGACTTTTACAATATGACTCGATATTAAATTGCTAGAAGTTAGATCTATTGAGCTTTGATGCACCAAAACCAATAAACATACAATTTAGATCAAGGGGTTGTAATATTTCTAACAATATTCCTAACATCATTATTATAGTGCGGGTTCATGTCATGTTATCGTGTCGTGACAGAAACTGAGTATGAATATGTTATTAATTTATTTTAAGCTTGACAAAGGTTCGATTAAATTTGTAAACTCCAAAGTATTCGATAAAAAGCACGAAACTCAACTCAATAATAAATGAATTAAATCTTAACAAACACTACTTAACTCAACTTAATTCGATCACACTAATAACAATATGGAATAAAATCTCAATTGAATCAATTTTATGTTTGAATTCCTAATTGATAAGAAATCATCTGAAATGATCTTTATCATATCATTAATATATTTTTGTTTAACAATATACTAATCATGTCGTATTTAAATTCATTATTATTGTACAATTTCGTATCGAGAAACAGGTACAACACAAAGTTTTTTGTTGGATTGTCATGATATTGATTTGGCAGAAGCCACGGCTTGTCTCTTAGGTATCGATATACTGCTTGCCACGAAGGATTTAGTTCAGTTATTTATGCATGAATGGGATAATCAGGTTGTTGTCTCAATGTTGCAAGATGCTTCAATTCCTAAAACTCCTTTAGGAAATTGTTATCTCAAATATTTTGCACATCGCTCGAAATATTAAGGAAATTAAATTTTTATAAATTTCTAAATCGCAAATACTTTAGCTCATGAGATGACTAATATTGTACGAATTCAACATTCTTGTGTTGAATTTTTTATCTTTACTATAACGCTGAAGACTCATTTTGGTAGCTAGGCTTACCACGATGATTAATGGATGTTATTTCCAGGGGCGGATCTAGAAACTTGAAATTGGGGATACAATATATGAATAAAATAAATTGGGGATGCATTATTTAAAAAACTATATAAATAATATCTACATATATATAAAAATAGTAATAAAAATATATATTTAATAATAGTAGTAAAAAAATTTGGGGGTACAAGTGTACCCCCAATTATAAATGTAGATCCGCCTCTGGTTATTTCCTCTCAAAAAAAAAATTACTCCCTCCGTCTCGGTTAAATTGTCCATATTTGATCGGACACGATAACCAATGCATGTGAGTGGTAGTGGGAATTAGTGGGATTAATATTTTATTGATGAGTGTAGAAAATTTGCTATTTTAGGAAAATGAACTAATATTATAAAACAGACGAAAAAGGAAATGTGGACAATTTACTTGGGACGGAGGGAATAATTCACAAAGCTGAAAGCTGATTTGTAAGTATTGGAGAGAGTATATATATATATATTGTATATATAAAAGTGGCATAGGGATCCGAGCAGAAAGAGAGATGACAGGGAGTAATGATGGGAGGCTAAAAAGATGTCTTATTTATTTTTGCATGCAAATGCAAAATGTGAAATTAGAAATAAAGCAAAAGAAGCAATCACTACTCTTTTCTCTTTTCCTTTTTTTCAGTTTCTCCTTTCCCCTCACCTCCTTCCTACCTTTAATCACCCGTCATATATATATATATATATATATATATATATATATATATGGAATGGGTCATGAAAAAAAATGAATATTATTTATTAGATCTAAATAAATTAATAATTGATATAATATGAAATAATAATTAAAACACTAATAAATCAGATTTATTCTTTTTTCTAACTTGATCCGCTCCATATATATATTATTTCCTTCTTCATTTCAGCACCACAAAACATCTCTCTTTCTCTCCGTTTAATTTTGAACATCAATTTACAAAAAGCAACAATTTTAAATTATAATCATTTTACTTTCATCAAAGAAAAAAAATGGTCATTTTAATAGAACTCGAGTTGTAGTGGTGAAAATACTGTACTTTGACCAAAAGATCACACATTCGAATTTCTCCGAAGATATTTGAGTATATGAGTTGAAATAAATGCATTTCTATTAAAAAAAGTAATTTATAGAATTGTATCAAATCAATGTGTATATACAAATTCGTGTCCCTTTGTTTAGGGTGTAGTCATTAAAGTACCTTGTTTGTCACTTAGAGGTCATAAGTTCGAACTCCCAGAGGAATATCTGAGTGAATGCGTTTAAAATTAATGTATACTTATTTTAAAAAAAAAATCGTTAAAATTAGAGAGCTAAAGAGGTTATAAGTCGTGAAGATAAAATAAAAACCTGTAAATTAAAGGAAAAACAGTCGAGACAAAAGTCAGGGTAAGATGTAAACATGTGGAAAATATGCAAAAAGTATTTAACATTAAATTAAATCTTATAGCCAATCAGGCAAGCACTTAGATTTTTTACATATATCCATTTGATACAGAAAAAAAAAAAAAAACTCATTGGTATATAATTCAAATGTATAGAGTTCTCTTACTTAATATTGATGAAAGAATTTTACTATAATTAAGAGCTTTGAGATTCTCCGAATATGTCGGTTAAATGATTTATTTCTATTAAAAAAGACTCTCATATATATATATAGCAGTCAATGTGATAGACCTCCCTACAATATATATTTATTTCAATCATTCTTTTTTGAAGATATAGTAAATAATAAAGATTTTATATATAAAACTCTTAAATTTTATGATTGATTTCTATTTAAAAAATCTTATTTTTAAAAGAAATTAGTCCCAAATTGATCATTACTACATGATAACCACATGACTAGGTGAAACGGTTCCTTGCTTGAGTGAAATTGAAAATACTTTACTTGTAACTAAGACGCTATGTCTTTGAACTTCTCAAAGATATGTGAGTGTGTTTGAATTTTAATAAATTCATCATTATTATATATAAAAAAAAAAAGCATCCCCAACTGAGTGCTGTTCAATTTCTCAAATTGAAGCATTCTAAAATTTTGATTTAATTCGATTTCAATTGATGGTTCAATTAGCCCTCTCTTAATAATAATCTATTTAGCACACATATTTTGAAAATATAATTTCTCCAGAGACAACAATATTTACTAGGATTATGAAATTTAATTTAAAGAAAAGGGTTTTTATGCTTCTCATGTGAGAAGTGCAATCTTATTTACTCTTTTACTAACCTTCATAAAAACCTTAATTTGAGAAACTCATCAAAGATACTTTCCCATTGATTTGAAGCCATTTATTTAATCCAATTTTCATTAAATTATTATTAATATTATTATTTTATTTTTGTGCATGAGAAACACATATTTAAAGTTGCCAGTCACTGCTGAAATCCCACTTTTAGCTTTCTGATCAAAATCTTTCTTTTCAATTGTTAATTTATATTGTAAATAAACACACTCAATTAAAGGTGACTATCCCTTTCATAAACTTTATTTTCAGATAATCTATAGACGCAATTTACGACTAATTTGGCCCTAAAATCTATCTGATTGTAATTCACTTTGTGGATATATATGAAATGAATATGTACTAGGAGCGAACGGATTTGATCGACTTACTTCAAGATAATTCAATCTCATATTTGTATTTTCTATAAAATTAGTCATACATCTCTAGGCAAATGGAAATATTAAATTAAAAGATAACCTTATTCATTGTTTAATAAAATAATGAACTACTTAGTCTTATATATATAGAAATTTATTTCACCATCTACTCTCTATTAATCAACTATATATATATATATCTCATTTCAATGATTGAATTATAATGTTTCCCACCATTAGTCAATTACTCTCTCTCTCTCCCCTGTGTTCATGGGATGCATCATTAGTTAATTTATTATACAATTATCCCACAATTGTACTAGGTTTAACGTGAACACAAAAATGTTTTCTATATAATGATTTATGCATTATGATTATTTAAAACCTCGTATCTTCCCTAACAAAGGCATTTCATGGCAAAAGTTATTAATAAATTATATTCTTAAACAATCTAAATGCAAAGTGTAGAGAAACGTATCTCTTATTTCACTCAATGAAATATGAATTACAATAAGAGTATATATACATGTATAAGTAAATCGATATCTAATCTAGAAAAAATAGAGATATATACTACAAAATATACAAAGATATAATATATCACGAGAACCCCCCAAGCGAAGACGACGGTAGACGAAGCTTGGTCCGAAAGTGTTTAAATAAAGAACAAGATAGACTTTTAGTGAAAATGTCGGCTACTTGGTCTTCAGACGGCACAAAATGCGTCACGAGCTGCTTGGAATCAACTAGCTCACGAACAAAGTGGTAGTCAATATCAATGTGCTTGGCTCGCTTATGACTAAGGAAAAGTGCGCTAGAATTGTCTGAGTAGATGATAGGAGTCTCGGCGGGCATGACATGAAGATCACGGAGCATGTTACTCACCCAGCGTAATTCAGAGGCAGTATTGGCAATTGCGCGATACTCAGATTTGCAGCTGGACCGAGAGACTGTAGGTTGTTTCTTCGCACTCCAGGAGAGAAGATTCGGACCCAAGAATATAGAGAAGCCGTAGGTTGACCGTTTAGTATCAGTGCATCATGCCCAATCGGCATCCGAATATGCGATGAGATTGGGCGAGCCTGGAGAAAAGATAAACCAAAACCAATGGTCCCCTTAAGATACCTTAAAATACGTTTGACGACAGCAAAATGATCGACAATGGGTTGTTGTTGATATTGGCTCATTGTGCTGACTGAATAAGCGAGATTCGTACGCATGATTGTTAAATATTGAAGAGCGCCAAGAAGAGACCGGTAGAGAGTAGGATTTTCAAAAGGTGGACCATCTTTTGAGAAGGTGATTCCAGGAGGCAGTGGCGTCGAAATAGGCTTGGCATGCAACATATCTGAACGCCGTAATATGCCAAGTGCATATTTTTTTTGACAGAGAAACAAATGCTCAGAAGGATAATAAGCTTCTAGTCATAGGAAGTAACCGAGGCGACCAAGATCTTTGGTGGAGAATTTTGAGTTCAAACGTGACATCAGAGTGGACACTGCCGTTGTGTTGTTCCCAGTAATAATTATGTCGTCAACATATACCAACAAATATATGAGAACCGACTTGCCGCGAAGGACAAATAAGGAGGTATCCGAGGAACTGCCGCAAAAACCAAGAGTCGGAAGAAAGGTTCGAAACTGTTGATACCAGGCAAGCGGAGCTTGATGAAGACCATAAATAGCTTTCTGTAATTTGCACACATGGGATAGATATCGAGCATCAATAAATCTTTGCGGCTGTTCCAAAAAGACCGGCGCTGTCAGAATACCGTTTAGAAAGGCATTTTTCACATCCAGTTGATGAAGCGGCAAGCGATGCATAACTGCAAGAGACAGAATGATACGTATAGTGGAAGCTTTTACGACCGGACTGAAAGTATGAGTGAAGTCGAACCCAGGGGCTCGTCTAAAACCCTGCGCAACTAGGCGCGCTTTATAGCAATCGATTGACCTATCGGCAAGCAACTTGGTGCACTACACCCATTTAGAGCCCACAACATTCGATGTTGTAGGACGCGAAACAAGAACACACGTCTTCTTCGCGTGTAAAGCAGCCATCTCCTCGCGCATTGCCTGTGTCCATTCCGGAACTTTGAGAGCCGAGAAAATCCCACGAGTTTCCGGAATGGCTGTACTTGCTGAATAAATAAAAACAAAAATTTGCATCAATAGGATAACGTGGTTTAAATATACCAGACTGTGATCTTGTTTGCATGCGAGCTGGCGGAGACGGCGGAACAAGCAGATCTGGAACAGCATCAGTCGAATGTGCGAGGTCAGGTGGGGGAAGTGTGGCTGTGAGAGGAGGATCATCATGCGAAAGGCAAATGGGGCAAGGTGCCGAAGTATGTTCGGACGAGGACGAGGGCGCATGAATGGGAGGTTGGGAGGGTGGCAGGCGATCAAAATAATCAGAGAGTTGAAGGTGATTGAAGTTTGTGGCTGGACTGTTTCGCGCAAAAGAAAAATACGACTCATCAAGCTTAGCGTGACAGATAATGTAGATGCGAGAAGTATCAGGTTGAAAACAGCAGAAACCCTTGTGGGAGGAGTTGTAACCTAAAAAGACACAAGGGGCGCTCCGAAGCTGAAATTTATGTTTGGTGTAATCACGAAAACACAGGAAAACACGACATCCAAAAGGGTGGAAGGAATCATAGGAGGGTGTTTGGTCGTATAGTAGTTGAAAATGAGATTTACCCTGAAGAGTTGCGGAAGGGAGGCGATTTATAGTGTAGATGGCGGTGCTAAAGGCTTCTACCCAAAAGGATAACGGAGTAGAGGAATGAAAGAGCATAGTGAGACCCATTTCAATGACGCGACGATATTTGCGCTCAGCGCGACCATTCTGAGAGGGTATGTAAGGGCATGAGATGAGATGATGTATGTCGGAGTGTGTAAGCAAAGATTGAAGATGATTGTTTGTAAATTCAGTTCCACCGTCACTTTAGAACCTTTTTATTTTGCATGAAAATTAGTTTTCGACAAAATTTTTAAAACGGACAAAGACATCAAAAAAGTCAGACTTGGCACGAAGATGATAGAACCAAGAAAATCTAGAGAAATCATCGATAAAAAATGGCTTAATAACGAAAATTCATAGATCAAGTTATCAGGGCAGACCCCTATAAGTCACAATGAACAAGTTCTAATACATGCGAAGCACGTTTACTGGAACATGAAAAAGGTAAATGACTATTTTTTGCTAACTGACACGACTGACATAGACCTTTTGTTTGATTCGAAGAAGGAAGCGAAAGTAAGTCGAGACTTCGTAGTAAAGTGAGAACGGACAGAGCAGTATGTCCTAGGCGGGAATGCCATAGATCGAAGGTGGCAGAGGGTGGCTTGAGTCGCGAGGTGGTCGTGAATACCAGTTGGGGAGAGCCAAGCATGTACAAACCATTCCTATGCACGCCGCTTGCCAGTGTCCGATCGCTGTCCCGATGCTAAATCTGAAATTGAGAGGTAGTAACAAGACACGAACATGAAGATCACTTGTGAGCTTGCTTACAGATAACAAATTCTTCGTAATCTCAGGAACAATCAGAACGTCATTCAAGCATATATTATTTGATAGACAAAAGGAGCCAGTATGAGTAATACTAAGACGATTACCACTACCGATAATAACGTAGTCCAAACCAGAATACCTGAAAATATTGCCAGGTTCAGATGCATCGGAGGAGATGTGAGCCGTGGCACCGGTGTCCAAATACCAATCCGAGGTGGATGAAGGAGAGACGTTGCAGTTCGCCGAAAAGGCTTCAGCAAGTTGGGTAGACTACGGGGGGCGAGAGTTTCGCACAAAATTCCTGTCGAACCGGTGAGGGCAATCGAACGCGTCGTGGTTATTTAAACGACAGAAATAACACCATGGCTTGCGGCGCTGCCGAGAGGGAACCTGATTGCGGCCACAACCTTTATTTCCTTGATTCTTGTCGGAAGAATCACGAGGCTTCTGGGCTGCATGGAAGGCAACCGACTGCGAGGATGACGAGAGATCAGACGACTTCTGGAAGAGTTCATGGCTTTGGGCGCGGGCGAGCAAAATATTAAATTCCGGAAGCAGGTCCTGAGCCAATTGAGCAGCCGTGAATGTCGCAAAATCGGAGCCCAAACCGTGCAAAAACCAATGAGATTTATTGGAGACGTCAAATGATCGCCCTATCGCAGCAAGCTGATCGCATATGGACTTGTAGCGGCGACCGTAATCAGCAACTGAAAGATCTCCACGTTTAAGGGACAGTAAATCATCCTTCAAACTCAGTTCTCGGGCCTTGGAATGATGACTATACGTCTGAGATAGAGCATCCCAGACTTCGCGCGATGATTTGCAACCAATTATGACAACCATGGATTCCTCTGTCAGAGTCGAAACAAGAAAGAGTTTGATAATTTGATCTCGAGAGTACCACTTGGAGAATTCTGGATTGAGCGTGGGAGCACCGGCAGTGTTCGGCAGATGACGCGGCGGCGACGGAGTGGAACCATCAATGAGCGACAAGAAGTTCTGAGTAATCAAAAGAGGCTCAATTTAAGCGTGTCATAGCATATAATTAGCGGTAATAATTTCAATATTAACCATGTGAATCATGGTGGAGAGAGGAAGAGTCGGAAGGTCGTCGAGGTCCTTTCGGTTGGCCATGGCAGAGGCACAAAAGCGACGAGGAGAAAAAAAATCGACGGAAAAAAAAACTAGGGTTTGAGCCAAGATTTGGCAGATACCATGTAGAGAAATGTATCTCTTATTTCACTCAATAAAATGTGAATTACAATAGGAGTATATATACACGTACACGTAAATCTAATCTAGAAAAGATAGAGATATATACTACAAAATATACAAAGATATAATATATCTCAAGACAAAGGATATATTTTAAATATAATAATGTTTTTGCTAAATTTAGGATGTACTCCCTCCGTCCCACTTGAATTGTCACACTTGTCAACGGGCATCCCAATCGAATTGTCACATTTTCAAAAATGACAATTTTTTCACACTCAACAATAAAATATTAATCCCACTAATTTCTTCTACACTCACAACTCTTAATTTTCGTGCCGAAAAGAAAAATGACTATTGTAACGAGACAGAGGGAGTATAACTTAACTGATGAATATATGTAATTTTAATAATATATTTAATTATTGATATTTATCATACAAAATAAAATTTGTAAAATAATTTATCATTTATATTGTTAGAGAGAGAATAGGAGAGAGAAGAGTGGGGCAGACACAGAGTTGCTTTTGGGGGGAATAAAACACACTTGTCTGTCTACGAGGAATGGCAGGAGCATCCACGGTAAGACGGAACTTAAATTTAATAAAATACTACTTCCTCCGTCCCATATTATTAATCCCAAAAATGAAAATGACACAGAAACTAATGTATGTGAATGTAGTGGAATTAATAATTTATTGGTGAGTGTAAAAAAGTTTGCTATTTTAGGAAATGGGATTAATAAATGGGACGGTCAAAAAAGGCAAGTGAGACTAATAAAATGGGACAGAGGGAGTATTATGTATGAGCTATATTAATAATTATTATATTTTTATTTATAATTATTTATAAATATGTTATTTTTATAATTTATACTTTACTAAGACCATCTCCAACCGAAAACCCAAAACCCAAACAAAAAATGCAGTAAATGTCACATCGAACACCATTCTTCTCCAACCGAAAACACTAAACTCAAACTTAAAAGAATATTCTCAGCATATTCTTTTTATCATAACTTTTCAAACTTTTCAAATACAACCAATATCTTTAACAAATTTGTAATTTGAACCCTTTATTAATTTCAAAGAAAATAAATTATTACAAGATAATCAATTATAAAAAAAATATTATTTATTGCATATTTATTAAAAAAAATTAAATAATAAAAAATTAAAAAAAACATGAAATAAAGAAATAATTTGCTATTTGATTGCGTATTAATGTTTAAGTATTTGAATGTATTTCTATTTCATGAGTTGCATTGTGTTTTCTTTCTAGTATTGTAATATTGTTTTTTAATATTTCGTATAATGTTATTGTTTTAGAAATTTTAATGTTTTTATGTCAATGCTTATTTAATTTTTTAAGTTTAAATTTATTTATAAAAATAAAATAAATTAAAATTTTAATTCAAAAATTAAATATCGCAAATGGTATTAAATTTTTATGCATTTTAATGAATCATACATTAATTTTTTAATGAAATAATAATATAATATAATTATTATAAAAATAAATGATATTAAATTCTATTTAATTTTATTTAATCACACATTTCTTTTAATAAAATAATAATATATTTAAATTATAAATATTATATATATATTATAAACAAATAAATAAAGAAAGAAATAAAAAAGCTAAATATGTAAAATTATAAAATCTAAAGGAGTAGAGTGTAAATATATATATTTTTTTTGTGTGAGCTACAGTACAAACGTATATTTACGTCAAAATGGGGGTGAAATACTGGAAAATGCAATTTTTCGTTTGATTTTTGTGTTCCATTAGAAAAATTTTTGATTTCTGGTTTGGTTTTTGGGTATGGTTGGAGATGATCTAATGAGATCTCCCATAAGAACTAATTTCTTATTTTCTTTGCCATGTAAACAAGACAAGGATCTTATATTTTTTTAAATGATCCTATGTTTTTTTAAATTCATGGTTGGTGCCCTAAGTATGTAATAAAAGAAATAAAATAAAATAAATTATTTATTAGTAAAAGCAAAATAAAAAGGGAGATGCACACATTTATATGTGAAGAACAATGGAAAACATGGAAAAGGCAAAAAAATAACCAAATTTCTCTTTTGACCTCTCTTGTCCCCTTTTTTTTTTAAATTTTTTAAATTTATTTTTTTAAGAAAAATAGCTGCCATTCAAACTTCATATTTATTTTTCGAAATTAATTATATTAGAATCAATTTTTACTTTCTCAATAAATCAAAAGAAAAAATATATATTGCTTCACGAGAAAACAAAGAATGTGCTTCCTATTTTCTTGCTTCCTTTACATATTGCAAAAATTATACTCCCTTCGTCCCGATTGAATAATCTCGAGTAGACCGGGCACAATAACCAAGGAGTGTGAGTGTAACGTAAGTTGAGTGGAATTAACATTTTATTGTTGAGTGTTAAAAAGTTGTCTTTTTAAGTAATGAGACAATTGAAGTGGGACGGATGAAAAATGAAAGTGGAATAATTGAGATGGGACGAAGGAGGGAGTATTTATTTAATTCCTTCAAAACTTTTGCATATCATGTTTGAGGACTTCAAAAATCTACACCTCGCAAATGTCACCTAAGTTATAGGAAAAGCCGAAAAGATGTGCAATTTTTTTTAATTTTATCTTCTAAGAGATTTTATCTCAATTAAGTTTATTGGAAGATTTTAACATATACATCTAGTATATTATTTAATTACACATCTTATTTCGTTCTAATTCTTTTACCGATCCCTCAAGAATTCCAATTTCTCCCATCCATTTGGAATGAATGGTTTGGAAATTTAGGATTTCAAGCGATGGTTAATTAAATTAGAATGTAATTACTTAATTTTTTTTATAAAAAAAATCGGTTGCATTCATTTTAGATTAAAAAAATTATTTTCATGTGAACATACTTTGCTAACAATTTTTCTAAAATGGTAAATTTTTTCACACTCAATAATAAAATATTACTTTCACTACACTCACAAATATTAGTTATTGTGCTATTTTAATTGGGGACTAATAATATGCAGGAGGGAGTATATATATGTGGATCGAAAGCCGAAAAATCCCTGGGATAATTAATTAGCAGAGAAACTCCTACACAAGCAGAAACAGAAAAGGGAGAGAAAAAATTGCTGGTTGGTTAATGGTTGATGTTTATAGATACAGAATCGTGTATATATATCAGCGAGGCGGAGGAGACACGTCTGCATCATCGCCGGGGGGGTGTTGGGGGGTGGGGTTCTCGCCAAGTTATGCGTGCAGGAGTTTGTGCAGCGCAACAGACACTCTCTGCGGAGGCTGCCGCCGTGCTCAAGCACTCCCTCAGCCTGGCCCGCCGCCGCGGCCACGCTCAGCTCACTCCGCTTCATGTCGCCGCCACTCTCCTTAGCTCTCGCGCCAGCCTCCTCCGCCGCGCCTGCCTCAAGTCGCAGCCGCACTACCAGCCCTCCGGCCACCCTCTCCAGTGCCGGCCTCTTGAGCTCTGCTTCAACGTAGCCCTCAACCGCCTCCCTGCCTCACCCGGTCATCTGCTCCGCCCCCAGCCCTCCCTCTCCAATGCTCTCATCGCCGCCCTCAAACGCGCGCAGGCCCACCAGCGCCGTGGCTGCGTAGGGCAGCAGCACCACCAGCCGCCACTCATCGCCGTTAAAGTTGAGCTGGAGCAGCTCATTCTCTCCATCCTCGACGACCCGAGCGTCAGCCGCGTCATGCGTGAGGCTGGCTTCTCCAGCTCCTCCGTCAAGAATAATCTCGACGACTGCTCCACCTCCATTTTCCAATGCTACGGCGCATCCGGTGGCATTTACTCCACCCCCAGCTCTCCGCCGGCCGCAGTCGACTCTCACAGACCTCTCATAAACCCTACCGCTTTCTGGCAACCCCATGTCTTCTCTCACTCCTCCGACCAAAACCCTTTCCACCTCTCTCCTCAAAAGAAACCCCAACTCATCTGCATGAACGATCACGTCAAGCTCGTTTTAGACGTTCTTGTGGGGAAAAGGCGACGAAACACCGTCATCATCGGCGAATCCTTATCCATGGCGGAGTCCCTCATCGCCCAGCTCATGAGATTCATAGAAAATGGAGACGTCCCCGACGAGCTCAAATCGGCGCAGCTGGTGAAGTTCCAGTTCTCGTCGGTGCCGGTGGCGTTGATGAGCAAAGAGGAGGTGGACATGAACGTGGCTGACCTCAAAAGGAAAGTGGACTCCTTCACGTCGATCGGAAGAGTGATTATCAACATTGGCGACCTCAGATGGACGGTGGATCAGAGAGAAGAAGATCCCGGCGGTGACTACTGCGGCGGCGTGGATCATTTGATAGTGGAGATTGGGAAGCTGGTGGCGTGGTACAGCAACTCAAATATGAAGGTGTGGTTAATGGCGACGGCGAATCACCAAACTTACGTGAAATGCCAGATGAAGCAGCCGCCGTTGGATGTTGTGTGGGCTCTTCAAGCTGTTTCTGTTCCTTCAGGTGGCCTTGGATTGAGCCTCAATGCGGCTGCAAGGTCTGTCACTCATGCAATTTTTTTTTTTTTGGTCATCATTAGAGTTGAATTATTACTTTTGTGGTTAGTTGTGCAGCTTTTACATGGAATGGTGAAAGTATTTTTTGGCAAAGAATCTGAGTATTCTGTGTATTTTGTGTCATGACTCATGAGAGAGTGAAAACTGAAAAGGGTAGAGAAAGATTGGTCAGATTATTTGTGAATACATTTTGTCTTGACATGCATGATTATATAAAATATAAATGCAGTATATTTTGGCTCTTTATTTTATCATCTCTTTTCTCTCTAGATATATTCATGTGGCTGGCTGTAGCTAATTTGTGTTTGCATTGAAATGTTGTGCAGTGGGAGGGATTCAAGAACTGCATTAATCTCAGAAAACTCATCTCCCCTCAAATGTTGTCAAGAATGCACAATTAGTTATGAGAAAGAAGCAGCAGCCTTGAGATCAATCCATCACAAATCTCTTTCAGATAAAGAAACTGCAGCAGCTTCACCCCAATTGCCATCTTGGCTCAAACCACATGCCAATCAAACTCTTCAAAAGGTACTATACATTTGCTTTTCTTTGCTCTTACCTTCTGAAATCAAGAACCAGCCATCTCTGAGTTCAGGATGATCTGAGGAGGAAGTATAACAAACGATGCCGGACTCTGCATCAAAACCCACAAGGCCATCTTGGGAGGAATCACTACTATCAATCTTGGTTGAACAAGAGCAACATCTTAGCTGATTCTGATACGATTTCATTTGCTTTTCCTGCTTCCAAGCCTAATCATGGAGCTCGGTTCAGAAGGCAGCAGTCGTGTCACATTGAGTTCAGCTTTAGCAATGGAAGCTCCAAGAATCGATCCGAGGAGCCTAATTTGGATTCACTCAAGATGGTTGAGGATAAGGATGCAAGGATCACCCTGGCTTTGGGGAATCCCACGTATACTGATGCAGTGAAACATGATAAGATTATGATGTGGGATCTACTCAAAGAAAACGTGCCATGGCAAATGGAGACCATTACTTCAGTCGTGGAGGCATTGATGAATTCTGATGCCAACAATCAAGACCAGTTTCTACTGATTCAGGGGAACGACAACGTGGCGAAGAGAAGATTAGCTCTAGTGATAGCAGAATCCATGTTTGGCTCTTCAGAGATGCTCTTCTGCATGAACACGAGAAACAACGAGAAAACTGGTGCTGAAATGGTGGAGAGGGCCTTGAGGAGTCATGAGAAGCTGGTAGTTCTGTTGGAGGAAGTTGAGTTTGCTGATCCCGAGCTGGCCAAGCTGCTCGCTGACGGCTTTGATGCCGGAAAGGTGGAGGCGCGTGAGAGAGTTTCAGGGCATGCAATCTTCATCCTAACAACGGATGCTGATGCAAGCTACAACACAAGCTCTGTAGTTGAAATGGAACTAGTTGTCCAAGAAGTAGTTGATCACAAGCGCAGAGCAGAATGGGATCCGGCCGGGGGCAGGAGCAATGAGATGGAAGAGGTCTCCTCCATTGCAGCGAGCTCAAATGGACTCGACCTCAACATCAGAGCTGATGAGGACGAGGACGAGGACGAGGACGAGGAAGGGAAGCCGGGAGAGTTGAGCCCAAATTCGAGTGACTTAACTCGTGAGATGACAATGGAGCCACCCCAAAACTCACTCAAACTCCTCAAGAAGATCAAGAATAGGTTTGTTATGAACAGGGGGTGGGATCAGGAGAAGCAGGGGAGAGAGATGTTCCTGTCCAAGTTGAGGAGGGGGTTCGAGGAGGCGGGTGGGGGCCATTTGATGGTAGAGGAGAAGGTGTTGGAGCAAGTATTGGGAGGGTCGGGGCTGTATCTGAACAGGCTGTTTGGAAAATGGGTGAAACACATTTTCGAAAGGAGCATACGAGAGGTGATGGAGAGGGAGAGGGAGAGGGAGAGAGAGAAGGTTAGTGTAAGGCTGTGTTTGGGAGAGAGGTGCGGAAAAGATGGATTCATGGCCACATCTCTTCCCAAAAGGATCCCACTTTCTTACACGAACATTAACAACTTGTAATATATTTATCCTTTCTTACCATGTAATACAATTTCTGGATTTTTGTTTACTTACTGCTTCATTCAACCAAACCAACCATCTTCTTCTAAATCCAATCCTCCGTAGATTCATTATTCAATGTAAATCGTTGCACAAAAACTTGTATCACATTGCTTGATGGGTTGAAATCATTGAATGATCAAATGTCCATGCATCATGTGTATGTTGAGATAATGAATTGCGTTGCGTGGAGCAATCCAAGCATGAAAAAACCAGATTTCAAAAGAGAAGAGGTGCTAATAAATAATAATTGTTGAACCAATTCATTGCTTTCTCATTACTTAATTTATTGCCAATATCTCATGGAAACTGGGACCAAAGTATAGATTTGATGATGAATTGCACAAATGTTCGAAGTGATCTAAGATACAAAATAATAACTCACTAACCACCCGAGCGACAATCTCCCATTCGATACAACAACCTGAGACAAGCTTAATCAATATAAATGGACTGCGCCAAATCATTTCGAATTCGAACCAATTTCGGGTCGAATCCACAAAACCCAACTAAAAATCATGTCAGTTTCGGATCGACATACAAAACCCATATGACTAGTCAATTAAATTAATCAATTACTTAAATATGAAAACTTTCGTGTCAAACATGTTATTTTCGTATTAAATAGGTTATTTTCTTGTTAAATACTCCCTCCGTCCCACATAAATTGTCAACCTTTCTTTTTTCGCCCGTCTATGATATTAGTCCGCATTCCTAAAATAGTAAGTTTTTCACACTCATCAATAAAATATTCATTCCATTACCACCCACTACAACTTACATACCTTGGTTATTGTGCCCGGTCAAATTAGGACAATTTGACCGGGACGGAGGGAGTAGGTTGTATTGAGTAAAGTTATATTTTTATCATAGTCAAGCAAGCCATTTAGTATTAAATAGGTCATGTTGAGTAAGGTTAAATTTGAGAGCAAAATTTATAAAGCCACTTTTGATAACTTAATACGTTATCTAGCCACGTGTTTAAAAATACAAATTTTTTAGCTACTTTGCCAATGATTGGAGAGATAAATTGATTTTTAAAATATTGTTACATTAATTATTTTTGGATTTATCATCAATTACCTCACCACCTACTCCACTTCCCCCCTTTCTCTCTCTTCTCCGTCGCCCACCACCACCGCAACAGCCATTGTCGTCAATTTGAAGCTACAAACCGCCGTATTTTGCACGCTCCAACCAAAAAAACAACCTACATTGCGTCTACACGATGTCTGAGGAACAACCCGAAGCAAACCAGGTACCATTCTCCCACCCATTTCGTCGATTTTTTACTTTTTTTTTAGTTTTAAACTTACATTTTTATGTAATTTTAGTTGATTATATGTGTTGAAATATGATTTTTAGTTGATTATAGTTGATTATTCGTTGTTATAGATTGATTATATGCTTTAATTCCGTCGATTTCATGTGTTCATTGATGCTTTCATTTGCAAATTGTTGAACTGGGCGGAGAAGAAAAGCCCTCGGCAGATATCGAGATTTCGATTTCAAGAAAGATCTCGATATCTGCCGCAAATTAGGTCGATATGAAATACATATCAAGATCTCGACTTCATCTCAATTTTGATATTGAGATCTCGATATCAAAATCGAGATCTCGATTTTTTTTAAATTTCTGATTTTAATAATTTTAATTCTCCTTTTATTTGAATATTTTATTTTATTTTATTGCAGTTTTGGCAGTGGATCAGACCACGTTTGCAGGGAACAGTCCCGCGGTCGATGAATTGTTACGACCGGGACATTCTTGAGGACATTAGGGTCAGATTATTGAGCTTCGAAGATGATGTTTTGGTGTTATTTGGGGAAGGTCCCTTTGGTGCATTTATCTCTTTCCGGTGGAAGAAGAGAACGATACGAGATACTTGGGCTCTTATCACGCACGAGATTGATGTGCAGGGAGCTGAGAATGAGCTGTGGTTTCGAGTTGGTGAAACCAATATACGATTAAGTGCAGAGGAGTTCTGTTTGATAACCGGGCTGCAGTTCGGCAATTCGGATTTTGACCCTACTGTATTGCATGATTTGCCGGAGGATGGATGTTTGTATTCTCACTACCAAAACTTGCCGAGTGTAGATCAATTGCACATTGATTTTATGAATAGGGACCTGGTTCTGAGCGATTCTTTTGATGATTACGTGAAGATCCCTCAAATTCTATTTTTTTACCGCATGTTGCTTTGCTTGGATGGGAAGCAACAGATAGATCCATGGGGGTATACATTGGTGGAGAAGCCTCACGAGTGGAGGGCTTCCCTTGGGGCTCGTGGTCCTTTAGTGTCTTCCTGCATCAGATGTCTGTCGTGATCACATCTTCAAAGGCAGATAAGGTGCCTTTGGTGCATATATATGGCCCTGTTTGGGTGTTAGAGGTAATTGTTTGTAATTTTTATTATTAATTTATAAAAGACCAGACAAGAATTGTTAATTATTTACATTATTTCGCAGGCATGGGCGTACGAGGTGATCCCTGATCTAGCAGACTTATGTGCGATACGCAGTATGCCAGAGGGGACTATGCCTCGATGCTTGATGTGGAGACCTCATTATGTTCGGGATGCTGACTTCATTGATTTTTTCACACAGGAGGTAATTATTGTTTATAGTTTTGAATAATTATAATATAATTTAATATTGTATATTTTATTTGATTTATGTCTGTTTTCAGCATGATTGCAGTACTGAGAGTTGGCTCAGTCTGAAGAATGCTGAGAAGCCGCTGCTTCGCAGATTTAGACCTTATAGGGGCTTGAAGCCCCGACCATCAGCGTCTCAGTGGCCTTCTGTCAGTACCTCGAGGTCTTCTTCTAGGAGGGTTCCGCAGCAGCAGCAGTCACCGCCACATCGACAGCCATCACCTCAGCGGCAGCCATCACCGCAGCCACACCGCCAGCCTTCGTCAGTGTTCGATATGGGGAGTGGTTTTGAGATTCCAGTCCATTCTTCTTTCGAGCATACTGAGCTTCCTCCTCAGCGGTCGGCTACGAAGTGCTCGCGGCGTTCCTTATCCGCAGAGCCTCTAGAGGTACATGTGTTTAGTTTTTTTGTTAACATACTATTTTATAATTTTTTTGTTAATATTTTAGTTTAATATTTTTATTATATTTTCAGACTGGACGACATTCATGGTTTGAGCTGCCCGACGAGGATGGCATTGTCCGATTTGCAGATCGCGTAGCCCAACCATTAGCTGATCGGCTCGTGCAGCCACTGGCAGATCGCCTTCTGTCGCCATTGGCAGATCGGCTCCTAGATCCACTTGCAGATCGCCTCATCAATCCAGTGGCGCAGCGACTTGTGCATATGGCCAATCGTCTTGCCCATAACAAACGAGAGTTGAGGGATTTGGCTGCGTTGGATGTCATGAAGTTGAATCGGGTTCCAGGGCACTGAGATCTCAACCAACGGTGGACTCCTATATCCTGAAGCCTCTTGTAAGCACCGTCTTTGCTCAGAATCTCCAAAGTAGATATGTGCTTTTGAAATGCATCGTGCCTATAACAGTAGACTGCATCTCGTAAAACAGCACCAAACTAAGGATCGTACCTCGATATGTTATTCGCCAAGTGGTAGTAGCAAATAGCATGTGTAGCATTCAGAAATACTAACTCCACTGCATTTTTTATGCTCTTGTGCTGATCAATGACAATGATCAGTCCTTCGCGATCTCCAAAGCAAGCATGCAAGCGATGCATGAACCACATCCACGACTCATCATCCTCTATGGGTCCAATTCCGATAGCAAGGGGAAATAACTATTCATTGCCATCTTTCGTCACTGCAACAAACAACATTCCCTTATTCTTGTCCTTCAGATGTGTGCCATCTACAACGATCATTGGGTGCATGAAGCTGTGAAATGCATCGATGCAAGGAGCAAGCGCCAGAAACATGTGCTTGAATAAACTCTCCGAAGAAGTAGATATATCATACATCGTGCCTGGGTTACGAGACTGTAGCATGTGTAAGTAGCCCGGCAGCATCGCATAAGACTTCTCCCACTCGCCGAATACCATTGCAATGGCTATGTTTCTTGCCCGCAGGGCAAAACTGTAATCAATCTTGATGCTGAATTAAATCAACAATTCAGACATCATCTCCTTCGGCTTTAAAATAGTGCCCTCCGCCGCCAACTTACTAGAGAAATACTTACCCAACACTCTTGCGGGCACTCTGCGGGGAGCAACACGATCAATATCCGTCTGGCAGTTATGCTTCAGATCACACTTGAATACTCTCCAAACAGTTCCAGATTGTCTTGCACGTAGCATAAAAGGACAATCATTCCCATGCTTGCATCTGAAGTTGAGCCGAGTAGTGTTGGACCTCTCCGTGGAGTATTCCAACCTGTGATGCAAGTGATGCAGTCCTACAACAAGGTCAAGTTCATCCTTCATGCTAAATGTCGCTCTAATGCATAGCTCAGTCGGGGCCCAATCTGCGGGCATAATCCACTCCAAACGCTCAGGAGCATCAACCTCTATTAAAGGAAGCACCTAACTCCTTACTTCCTGATCATGTCAATCTGCGGCCACGAACTGACTCAAGTTATTGTTAGATAGTCCGTACTGATCCATTCGCCCAGGACCTAGAATCCATCTAGATAAATCACTGACCAAGGACTTAAACAACTGACTCCGGTCCTCCTCCTCCTCGTTTGCCTCCTCCTCCTCCTCGTCATCACAACAATCATCATCATTATCATCATCATCAGTAGATTCCACCTCATACTCATCTACGAAATCATTAGCCAATGAGATGCTAGGACCACCCATTCGTGTTGATCGTTGTGACTGTGACTGAGGTGCCTGAAATTCGGACTGATTTTGCTTCAATTTGGTGACTACATATATAACTAGATCAATGCTATTTTCATATAGCATCCGCATTATATCTTCATCGGTCTTCAGTCCAGCCTTCACATGCCTCGAGCCCCCAAATATACTGCTCATGTAAAACAAGCAGTAGCTAGTAGTGAGGAGATCACAGTGCATGATCTCGTGAATCTTGGACAATATGGCATTGAGGAGATTTGCTCACGCCTCAAACATATCAATTGCTCGTTGATAAGTAAGTATTTTTACCAACTTATCTAGTTGTTCTTTGACTAATTGGGTGTTGTTTAGACTATTTTTACGTGTCTTTTGTGCATGAATTGGCTTTTGTGCTCGTAATGTCATGATTGGTGAATTATGCAGGTTTTTAGTCGAAAACAGGGAAGAATTGGAAATTGCTTGAAGTTCCAGATCCACGACGCAGACATCTGGATGGATCGATCGACGAGAGAAAAAGAGAGATCGATGGAAGTCGCGAAAACCAGGCTCACATTGATCGACGCAAGGTCTGCGTCGATCGATGAGGGTGTTTCAAGGGCGTCGATCGATGCTTTTCTCCAACGATTGACACGACTATGGGAAGTCCTAATCTGATCCTGAATTGAAGATAGAGACATATCTAATCCTAGATGTTGTTTGATACATCTTTCACTAGTATTAAAGGCCATGTAAAATTCGAAATTAAGGGTGGAAATCAGTAGAGCAATTAAGAGATTTTAAAGTTGAAGATTTTAGAGATTTCCAAGAGTCTATTAGGGTTTATGTTTGAAGACAGATTTTTGTGGGAAGACATTCAGACCCAAGTTTTTATGCAATTCAGGTTTTATTTATCTTTGATGAATTCTACTATGATTATGTGTAACTAACTTTCTTCTCAGATTCTAGGGTTTCGAACTATCAATGTATGCATGTTTGATTAATTGAATTATTTTCCCTTTCCCATCGTAGTTTGTGAAATCTGTGCTTATTCAAAATCTTGAGTTTGCTGGCCACATCTTAGAATTAATTAGTTGAGAACTTGAGACATAACTGTAATAGTTTTCAATGGAAAGAGATTTTCACAATATAATTTGATTTCTGAAGGAGATAAATTATAGGAATAGATCCGTAGAATTATGGAGTTAATTGATTCATCTTGAGACCGAGCGGAGATAGGTAATTAATTAATCTACTTTATGAATTGTGCAACAAAGAAGTTCATAATACTTTTTTTGATGTTTCACTACGAAGAGGAATTAAATTGGGAATTAATCAATTTATTTATACATGTCATACTTGATAGGTAGATATCCCTGGAATCTGTACTTCTCATAATTGTTTCATCAAAAGTATTTTATTTTTCTGTTTGATTTTAATTTGCAAGCATTAAGATTTTCGAAATAAACAAAACCCAAAATTTGATTTTTCCTAACCAGTATTTTGAGAACTTTTGATTTAGTATTTAAGGTTTTTCTTTTCTTCTTTCCCCTGGGATTCGATAATTTTATTTGCCACTATATTATTAGCTTTGCTAAGTCACTAGTTAAATAATTTAGTGATCAAATTTTGGCGCCGTTGCCGGGGAAAGAATAGAAATAATCTTACTTTTAATTCTGTGATCGGAATACTGATTTAGGCTGTAATTTTCGTACTTTCATTTGAAATTTCATATTTTCGTTTTCCATGTCGATCGAGGTGACACCCACGTCGATCGACTCAATTATCCGACGATCGACGCCCATTCTTTTTTTTAGAATTTCGATTTTTCAAATTCAGTTTGTTTCGGTATATTTTCAGTCTTACCTCACTACCTCCTTTGCTGTACAGGTAGTGCATGAGTACGAGAGCTAAAGGAAAGGACCCACTTTATTATCACCCGGACATCGAAGCCACGTGCAGAAATATCCGAAGGAATAGGTGTGCCCAGGAAAGCTCAAGCAATCAAGCGATGGGAGATAACGTACCACCGCCAATTGATCAACCACCTCCACCAATGCTGACTGCAGAGGAGCAAGCTGTGCTTCTCCAAGAAGTTCAAGCTATGAGGGCACAAATCCAACAACTAAATCTGGAAAGAGACCTCGAGAGGAACAATTAGAATAATAGGGATCTTCGCCGCAACCCCCTATTTGAGGACAATCCTGATAATGAAGAGGACGACAACCAGAATCAGCCAGAGGAATCTGATGATGAGGAAGAAGATGAGGCTATGCAGAACCGATATAAACCTCGGTTCAGGGAGACTGACTTCAGAGTTGGCATCAATGCCAACAACTTTGAGCTGAAGACCGGATTGGTGCAAATGGTGCAGCAAAATCAATTCGGAGGAAGAGCCACTGAGGATCCTTACGCACATCTGGATAAGTTTCTTATGCTCTGCAATACTGTCAAAATCGGAGGAGTCAGCAAGAGTGCCATCCGAATGCGTATGTTTGCATTCTCTCTGCGGGATAAGGCACAGTCATGGTTCACTGCACTGGACAAAGAAAGTATTAGTACATGGACTGAACTGCGGAATGAATTCCTGGAAAACTTCTTTCCTCCGTACGTCATCAGGCAGAGAAGGAAGGAAATCATCAGATTCGATCACAGACCCGATGAGAGCTTTAGTGAGGCATGGGAGCGATTCAAAGAGCTACTGAGATCTTGCCCCGGACATGGCTTTCCTCCAGGAGAACAGGCAGAAGCATTCTACGAGGGACTTAATGACAAGACCGTCAAGTTGGTGGACACCACGCTTGGAGACACCATCATGACAAAAAGCGGAAAGAAGGCCATGGAATTCTTCCAAAAGATGGCCAACAACACCCAACGGTGGTCCACGAGTTGACATCGGCCTGTGATAGTGGTTGAGAAAGTGGTGGAGAAAGTTGCCGAACAACCTGATTTGGCAACCGGGCTGAAAAAGCTAAAGGAAGAGTTCGCTGCACTGAAGCAAGAGAAAACAGTTGCTGCAGTAGAGACAGTGCAAGCTCCACCTGAGGGGGATGGTGCCGAGGTAAACTTCATCCAAAGGGGTGGTTATCAAAATAACTACTGCGGAGGATATCAACAACACAATCAACAGCACAACCAACCCTACACCTATAATCACACGAGGAACCACCCTAGATTTTCCTACGCGAACCCTCAAGCCGCGGAATAGCCACCACCTGGATTTGCAGTACAAGATGGAGCAGTGGTGGAGAAGAAGAAGCCAAATCCCGAGGAGATTTTGGCTAAATTCATGCAAGGGTCTACTAATAAAGTAGCCAAACTGGAGCAGGAAATCTCAGGCATGAACACTAAAGTGGATCAGGTGCAAAAGTATGTGCAAATTATAGAAACCCAAGTTAGCCAGATTGCCGATGCCCTCAGAGCCCAGCACAAGCCAGGGCAACTTTCGAGCAACACTCAGATCAACCCCAAGAATCAGAATTAGAATCAAAGGAACCAAGTGAACGCCATCATTCTGAGAGGGGAAAAATCATATGGAGGGCCAAAGCAGGCGGGGAAAGATACTCAAGAGGACGAAGAAGCCGAATAGGTTGAAGAAGCCATCGCAGACGCAGCTCCGTCGATGGATGCTGCATTTTTGTCGATCGATGCAGCACCGAAGGTCACGTCAATCGACGTAGATCCACATCAATCGACGTCCGCTCCGATTCCACCGCTGAAGAAACCTCCTCTGCCATATCCGCAGCGGTTTGCCAAGACAAAGATGAACGAGAGGTATGCGCGCTTCTTGGAAACTATGAAGAAAGTGCATATCAACATTCCATTAGCTGAAGCCCTGCAAGAGATGCCCAGATACATCAAGTTTCTAAAAGACATGGTCTCCCAGAAAAGACCCTTCTTGGAACATGAGACGGTCAACTTGTTCGAAGAATGCAGTGCCATAATTCAAAAGAAGATGCCAATCAAAAGGGAGGACCCGGGCTCCTTCACAATCTCTTGCATCATCGGAGGGGAGACATTCAGGAAAGTTCTCTGCGATTCAGGTGCATCAATCAACCTGATGCCGCTGTCAATTTTCAAGCGGCTAAAGATCGGAAACATTAAGCCCACGACAATCTCACTTTAGATGGCCGACCGATCAGTGTCTTACCCGAGAGGCATCGTGGAAGATGTGCTGGTGAAGGTAAAAGATTTCATCATTCCAGCCGATTTCGTGGTGCTCGACATGGAAGAAGATCAGAATATTCCTCTAATCCTTGGAAGACCATTCTTGAAGACCGGAGGGGCATTGATCGACATTCGAGACGACAAACTGACTTTCCAGGTGAACAACGAGTCAGTCACATTCTTGATCTATAAAGAAATGCAGAAGCACAACGAAGGAAGCTACAAGGAGGAATGCCATATGATCGACTGCTTCAACCCGGTAATGTATTCTCCCTTCGCTTACCTCAAAAGCGAGCCGAACTTTCTGGAGAACTGCCTGCGACACTCGCTGTTCTCATCAACAAAATTGGACGAGGCAGATGAGGAGATCTTGGATCTGGTCATGAGCTGGATATGTTCGAGGAGATAACTCAGGAAAAAGAAACCAAAAGAGAACCACTGCCTAGCCATTACTACCAGAACAAACCAGAAAAATATGGGGGAAAGCACACGTCGATCGATGCCATTTTCTCGTTGATCGACGCCGCATTGAAGCCCACGTCGATCGACATGACACCTTCGTCGATCGACGCAGACCTATGATAAGCTCATAATTATACTCACTTATCTATATTTTTCTCCATTGTTTCAAGTGCTTTATGTTATGTTTTTACTTATTATTGTGCATGAGTCTATTTTGGAGGGTGTTATGCCTTTGATGGGTGATTTATGCAGGTTTTAGGCCAAATTCATTGGAAATCCGTACCGATAGCAGATGATTTTCAAAGGAACAGTCACGAATTCTTCCACACGTGGAATCATTGTTCATATATGTAAGATTGTTAACAGATAGGAGAAATAAATCGTTGTATACTCATTATAATAAATGCTTTCAGTATACAAAACCCATCAATCTCCCACTTATACTCAAAGCATAACTAAGCTATTACAGAGTATACAGTCCGTCTATCTTGGATGTTGTCTCCTTAACCACTATAAGTGGTCGGCATCCACCTCAGACCCAGCTCACGAATATGTCTTTCGTAAACTTTCTGCGGCAAGCTCTTTGTAAATAGATCAGCAAGATTGTCAGCAGTGTCAATCTTCTTAATCAGCACATTGCCCCTCGATACGATTTCTCGTATGATATGGTACTTTCTCTCTATGTGTTTGCTTGCCCTGTGAGACCGCGGTTCCTTTGAGTTTGCCACTGCACCAGAGTTATCACAATAAATTGTGATGCTCCTCGGCAAACTCGGGATCACGCTCAACTCTAAAAGGTAGTTCCGGAGCCATACCCCCTCTTTCGAGGTGTCAGAGGCGGCGACATATTCCGCCTCCATGGTGGAGTCAGCAATGCATTTCTGCTTTGAGCTCCTCCAAGATACAGCTCCACCTCCCAGGGTAAACACATATCCTGAGGTCGATTTCTTCTCATCCTGGTCTCCTTGGAAATCCGAGTCTGTATAACCCACAGGGCACAAATCCTCACTTTGATAAACTAGGCAGAAATTCCTAGTTCTTTTCAAATACTTGAGGATGTGTGCTTTACAGCAGTCCAGTGCGCCTGTCCAGGGTTAGACTGATATCTTGCTACCATGCCAACGGCATAACAGATATCTGGCCTGGTACACAACATTGCATACATGAGGCTACCCACTGCCGAAACATATGGTACATGAGTCATCTCATCTTTCTCCCGCTGTGTCTGAGGACACTGCCCACTCGAAAGATGAAGGCCATGTCTGAAAGGTAGCAAGCCTTTCTTGGCGAGTTGCATGCTGAACCGGGCTATCACAGTATCCACATAGGATGCCTGGGATAAGCTCAACATTCTTTTCTTACGATCTCGTAAGACCTTAATCCCAAGAATGTAGCCTGCTTCTCCCAGATCCTTCATTTGGAACTGTTCGGATAACCAAGCTTTGATTTCGGACATCACTCCCACGTTATTTCCAAATAGGAGTATGTCATCAACGTATAGTGCAAGGAAGACCACGCTCCCACTGACACAAAGTCGGTAAACACAACTTTCATTTTCCAACTGTGCAAATCCATAGGATTTAATCACATCATTGAAACGTAAGTTCCACGACCTTGAAGCTTGCTTAAGCCCATACAATGACTTCCTAAGCTTCCAGACAAGATGTTCTTCGCCCTTGCTTATGTAACCCTCGGGTTGTTGCATATAGATGTCCCTACCTTCTTCAAGGTAACCGTTTAGAAAAGCGGTTTTGACATCCATCTGCCAGATCTCGAGGTCCATATGCGCAGCTATGGCAAGGAGTATCCGGATGGATTTGAGCATGGCTACGGGTGAAAAGGTTTCGTCATAGTCAATGCCCTCTTTCTGACTATAACTCTTTGCCACCAGCCTGGCTTTAAAAGCCGTGATTTTTCCATCGGCCCATTTCTTTCTCTTGTATACCCATTTGCACCCTATGGCCCTAAAGTCATCCGGCAAATCAGTTTTCTGGTATACATCCATAGCAGTTATGGATTCAATTTCAGAATCCATGGCGACACGCCATTTGGCAACATCCTTGTCCTGCACTGCCTCTTCGTAAGTCAGTGGGTCAGAGTCCTCATATCCGTCTTCCAGGCTCAAGTCTGAAGACTCACCCACGAACATGTACCTTTCCGGCTAGAAAATAACTCTCCCACTACGACGAGGCATCGGTGTCGTGTTAGTAGTAGGTGTAGTAGCTTGTGGTCCTGCATCTTGCACTGAAGAACGTGTCTATGGTGTTGTACCTCTCACAGGTGCACCCACATCTACACGTTCCCCTTCCCTTGGAATTGCATTCTCGTTCTCAATTTCTTGAAGAACGATATCACTCCTTGACTTGTGATAACTCACATACTCGTCCTCCAAGAATCTAGCGTTGGTACTAACAACGACTCTCTGACTCCCAGGACAGTAAAAGTAACCACCTTTCGTTTGCCTGGGATACCCTATGAACAACATTACTTTTGACCTGCTTTCTAACTTATCAGGTTCCTTCGACAGTACGTGTGCCGGACAACCCCATACTCTAAACTTGCACAAACTAGGTTTGCGACCAAGGAAGAGCTCAGAAGGTGTCTTAGGAACTGATTTAGAAGGCACCACATTAAGCACGTAAGCTGTTGTTTCCAATGCGTAGCCCCAAAACGAAATTGGTAAGTTTGCATAACTCATCATTGATCTTACCATCTCTAGAAGAGTCCTATTTCTTCTTTCAGCTACACCGTTTTGCTGGGGAGTACCCGGTGCAGTCCACTGGGATGTAATCCCATTTTCTGACAAATATTGCAGAAACTCGTTACCGAGGTATTCGCCACCGCGGTCAGATCGCAGCGACTTGATAGTTTTCCCGACCTTCTTTTCTACTTCAACCTTGAACTCTTTGAATTTCTCAAAGCATTCAGACTTGTAGCGAAGCAGGTAAACGTATCCGTACCTTGAGTAATCATCAATGAAAGTGACGAAGTACTCGTACCCTCCACGAGCCTGCGTGGACATCGGTCCACACAAGTCAGAATGGATCAACTCCAACACATCCTCTGCTCGAGACTGACTAGCCTTGAAAGGCCTAGTTGATATCTTGCACTCGATGCAAGATTCGCAGACTTGATAAGGTACAGCCCGGATTAAGTCCAATGTACCGTCATATGCAAGTCTTTGTATCCACTTCAAGCTGATGTGACCTAGTCTCAAGTGCCAGAGATATGTAAGATCCTCATCAGAAGAAGTAAGCTTTCTCTTTCTAGAATTATCAATTACGGATGAATTACATGCAATATAAAGGACATGTTTTGATCGAAGTAACATAGAGATTGTAAATCAACATCCCATAACGGATAACATTGTTACTACCAATGATAAAATCATAAATAACAAATATCCATAAAAGTTGATAAAATTTGTCTTGCCGATAAACCACGGCCCACAAATAATCATGCTTCAATTATACATGCAAATGGCATACCTTGTCTAGCCTTGTGGGCCTGACAATCTTTCCTCCAATGTCCTTTCTTACCACACCTGAAAACATTTGTCCCTCGAAGTTTCCCCATAGGCTTATTAACAGATCCCACGTCCTTCGCAGTTGCCTTTCCAACCTTCTTCTTAATCGCTCTTTTCGGCTTCATACCTTTTGATACAGCAGAGTGATTACCAGAATTAGCTAAGGTAGCCTTCTAAGGATTCATAACCGATTCCGCTGCCATCAAGTCATTGAGTAACTCGTTAAGAGTATACTCCTTCTTGGTCATGACAACAATCAGTCTGAAACACTCAAAATATTTGGGTAGAGAGTTCAGTATGATATCGACCTTAGCCTCAACCTCGATACCTCCACTGTGCACAGTTAGCTCATCCATGAGGTGAGTCATGAAAACTACGTGCTCTCTCACTCGTTGTAATTGTCTACTTCCTCTTGTGAGGATTCAGTAGTGGGCACTTATAGGACAAAATACATGTAGAACGAACATGTGTTCTTCCGCAATCAGGGTGTATTCAAGGTTGTGTTTCCATTCCAGGAAGTTTGGACCAGTTAGAGAATTTTGTGCGAGAATATTGATGACACTAGACATAGACATATCTGAAACAATAAAGAATCTTAAATAAGAACATACATGTAGAACTTCGAAAACAAATGCATTGAAAACCTTTTAATAAATCAAACACAAATGTTTTCCACTAATTGCCCAAGAGTTCCCACCGCAAGCTACACTCGTAGACGTTTACGATGTCACCCTCAACCAGAACTGCGGGTTTTAAGCCCCAATCCATTTAATTTCACTACCATGTCAGGAAGCTTTTGACACTAGAAATTAATAATTAGTGAAAACCTTAGACCAAGCCATCTCTCAAGAACAGGGATGCAATTCTTGGATTATATTCTAAGATGCTTCTAAGCAATTAACCACAAATTTAACTCCGGCCAAAAGAGACATTTTAGCATGGCACGTAACCATATCGCACAGCCCTTAAAGCTTTTGTTATCTATAATTTAAATCAATCCTAGAATACTTGTGAAAGAGATCTACGCAAGCTACACTCGTAGACGTTTACGCAAAACCCTCCCACTATTCACATGATTTAAATTATTTGTCTAGAAATCCCAACAACCGTACCCATGCACCTCTAGGAACTAGCAAGCTACACTCGTAGACATTTACTAGAACGAGAGATACACTTACAGCCTAGGACAAGCTTTGTGGAGGTCTATTGATTTTAATTAAAAAATCTGCTTAGTATTTTTCTTTTAAAAGGTTTCTTTATGCGCACACATAATTTCTTTGTCATTATATTTCCCAAATTTTTGCATGTAATAATACAAGTCCAAAAATTCCCAAAATATAATCCAACAAGAAATTAATCACATAAGCATGCTTGGAAAGCTGTAAATAATAAAAGCGATAAATTATGCTTTTCCTATTATCTACACATGCTTAATTGCGCACATAAATAAATCACATATCATACGAGGACAATTAAGGCAAACAAAAATTCCTCGTGGCCTCAAAAATAGAAAAAATAAATTCTATCTATTACAATTTGAATCTGAATCTAATTTGGTTAATTCCAATTCTTTTTCAAATCTTTCCAAATCTTCAAGGGCCTCCAAATCTTGATTCACCAAATCTTTTGGGATTTAGGCCTTTGTGATCTGATGATTTTTCCTAACCCTAATGCAAACCCTAGGGTTTACACAGGATTGCACAAACCACCAAAACACGAGCCACCACCACAGGGACAGCAGCAGTCGACGATAGCCACCGCCGCCGCCGTGGCCAGCGCCGCCCCGCGCGCAAGCCCAGCAGGCTCGCGCGCGCGCGGGCACAGCGCTGCTGCCGCTGCCGTGCGCCCGCCGCTCGGCTGCCCGCAATGCACGCTGCCGTGCGCGGCCCCTGCGCTGCCGCCGTCGCCCGTGGGTGCACGCGCGCGCGGCCTCCTGCTGCTGCCGTGCACCGCCCTTCGTCAGCTCCCTCTTCGTTCTTTGTCCTCGACCCGTCCAAATAAATTTGAAAAATTACAGAACAACTATTCTATTTCAATTTTCAAATCTACACTAATCACAGATTTTCTCGTGATTTTACAATAATAATTCAGCCCTACACAGATAAACCACCGCGGGCTGAATCACACGGGTTGCCACGAGGAACAAAAACCATCCACAACAATAAATTCATACATACATGCATATTGAATTTAATTATACACAAAAGAGCCATAAATCAAGAACCTGGCTCTTATACCAAATGTAGGGTTTTCCCGTGAACCGAATCACCAAAACCAATTTGAACCGGATCAATTTATGGGTATTGTGCATAACTAAATACAAGATAAACCCTAGCATGCTTCTATGAATTTAATACAATATTGTGGATTGAGAATTACCATAATTCCGTCGAGTCTGAACCGATCTTTTGCGTTTGAATTTCCAACTTGAATTCAACCACGCAATCCGATTTTATCTGCGGAAGTAGAAATTAGCAATCTAATTTCTAGATAAATTCGAAAAATAGAAAGAAAAGAAATAGGATTTCTATTCTCCAGATCAGATCTTCAGGGCTGTGTCCCAATGCTGTTCAGATCTACTACTGGTGAGGACTCCGTAGATCTGTGGCTTGAGCAGGACCAGAATTGAAATTCTCCTCTTCTTTCTCGCAAAAACGGCACCCCACTCTCTCTCTCTCTTACGTTTAGGGTTTCTCAACTCTGTTATGACTTATGAGAGAGAGCTGTCTATTTATAGACCTAGGGTTTTATCCCTAATGGGCTCCTGGGCTCAATTCAGCATATTTATTTGGGTCAGACCTGAGACCTAATGTGTTGGGAAAATTATCTAAGTTTCCCTTCCCCAGTTGATAGCTTAGA
>JAPKLW010000040.1:846794-883501 GCA_026898455.1 Plectranthus barbatus
TATTTCCGCTGCGTAACGTTATACACTCTGATAAACCGGGACCAACATAATGCAAATAATAAAGTGGGCCTATAAATTAATTAATTCCTATGTCCACAACCCAGGACACAATTAATTAATTAATATTAATTCTTTTTCACCACAGAATTAATACTGACCTACCCCTTTATTACCACGTTATGAGAACATGCTGCATTAATTGAGAATCCCCATATTTAAGATTACCGGACATCCATTAATTAATCGGAACCTCTGACAAGCTCTAATTATAATTAATTAATATCTTATTATTCCTTAGTAGTACCACTCAATCCTTATCACTCGTGCCTGAACTTAATCAGCCTGCAGGACTTTGACACGATGAATGTTATTGAGCTCCTCAGGGAATGTCCCCATCCTATTACTCGGATATGGTTACCTAAACCCAGTCTTAGGCAATACTACACGAATTGATGTTACCCAAGATGCGGATATACGAGCACGTTACTTAGGCTCTCCACCATGGCAAGTCAAAGCAACAGTCAACCCGTGCAAACCCCTGAACCTTCGTTAGGGTTTGGACTCAATTAATATAACGAGATCTTGTATTCGCTGATGTCAGACAGATGAATACATGTCACTACGGTCCATCAATACGCCACCTCTGCGTACCAGCATGTCAAGTAACCAAGACAGACTACTTATTCCAACAATGCCGCAGCCATCCGGACATACATATCCTCATACGCTGTCTCGGCTGTGATCAGGTTTATGTCTCACTAGGTCAAGTGATCATACTGTCTTCTGCGATCTACAACACGCCGTATGATCGTCCCTATCGGTGAGACAAGAGGATACCATTGTTCATACATGTAAGATTGTTAACAGATAGGAGAAATAAACTGTTGTATACTCATTATAATAAATGCTTTCAGTATACAAAACCCATCAAATATTTTGAAAGGGTATTAGAGATTCGATAAGAGAGCTTGAAAAGAAAAAAAAAGAGTCTTGATTTGAATTGTGAAATTTGAGGAGAAGGGTAGATGTTCATAAGAAGGTGAATTAAGATTGATGAGGTGGACGCACTTAGTTGATTTTGAGTCACTTGGCTATATTTCTCTACCTTTCACAAAAAGCCTTCATTACAACCCTGTCAAAAGTCCATTTTGATTCTTGATTTGTGTGCACAAATAAGCAGTGGAGATTATAGAACTCTTGCAAGCCTATGGTAGAAATTTCTTCATACATGTTGTGAGTGCTTTCGTTTGAAATCCAAACACTTGAGTGATTGAGCGATACACTTTCCCGTGAGTCTTCCGAAGTTAATGGATATCTTATCTCTTTCAATTGCTTGTGTGATGTGGATTGATGAACTTTGATTGTGATGAATCTTGTGAGGCATTGCACTTTCAACTGCTTGAGATTTCTTTCTTCTTTTCTTCGATTATGGACAATCTAATATTCAAGTTTGGGGGGTTTGATAAGCTCATAATTTTACTCACTTATCTATATTTTTCTCCATTGTTTCAAGTGCTTTATGTTATGTTTTTACTTATTATTGTGCATGAGTCTATTTTGGAGGGTGTTATGCCTTTGATGGGTGATTTATGCAGGTTTTAGGCCAAATTCATTGGAAATCCGTACCGAAAGCAGATGATGTTCAAAGGAACAGTCACGAATTCTTCCACACGTGAAATTCAAGCTAATGGATCATGGAAATATAAAGATATTTGAATTATCTTTCCAACGCAACTGGAATCGGGTCAATCGGAGTTCGGAAGCAAAAGTTATGGCCAAAACCGTGAGACTGCGCAGACAGATGTTTCTGTTTCGAGAGACAAGATTTGTGTCGACCGAAACAGAGGTCAAAACTCCGGAAACTTGTGATCTGCATTCCTGTCGACCGATAGGATTTGTGTCGATCGACACGGAGGCCCGAAAAGGCTGTTTTAGGCCTGTTTTTGCAGTTTTTGCTATTTTTTCCCAATACTCAAATTAGGTCTTTTCCTCCCTCTATAAATATGAACTCTTAGGCACGAAAATTACACTGTTTTATCTCTCTCTTATGCATTATTACACTTAATTGAGCTTTGGAGTTTTTACAAGATATTCAAGGTTCCTCTTTATTTGTAAGTCAATTAATTTAATGTTTTCTTTCATTCTAGTTATGATTTGTGGCTAGAACCCTAAACAGGTTCTAGGGTTATGATTTCTTTTCTGATGCATGTTAATTGATATCAACTCTTTGGCATGGTTTAATTCTCTGATTTAATTTAATAATCTAGATCAAAAGAAGGACCGAGAGGTGAATTGAGATTTAGGTTTAAAGTTTATTAATCAAAGGACCGAGAGATGAAGATTGTTAATAGGAAGAGAGAATTAAATATGTTTATTTTCTGTCTCAAAAGGAAGAAACCTACATAGGAATAATTAGATAATTATGAGATTGATTAATTTGGTGTTCTTGAGACCGAGAGGAGATAGTCACTAATTAATAATCTAGGATTTAATTGCCTGATCAAGGAATTTAATCCACAAAAATCTATGTTTTCCCCATTGCTGAGTTGATTGATATTTACATGTTGATGATTAGAATATCTGCCCTAGGATCTGTGCTTTTCTTTATTGTTTTCAAAACTCTTTACTTTCTTGCAATTGTTATTTTTAAATTCACAAACAAAAACTCTTCTAAAAATTGGTTCACTCAAACAACGAATTGATAAACTTTATCCAGTACATGAGATGACTTCGTTGCACTATCCCTGTGGGTTCGACTAGCCTTCGGGTTATTATAAATTTATTTGCTGCTGTATTTTACAGCTTTATCAACCTATGAAAGCCGTCATCAAGCTCTGATCCACCAATTCTGAAACTTAAGACGCTTCCGGCACATCTCAGGTACGTATTTCTGGTTTCTAATGACACTTACCCTGTTATTGTTTCTGCCTATCTTACACAGGGGGAGTTAGATAAATTACTGCGAGTTCTACGGAAATACAAGTCCGCCATTGGATGGACTTTGGGGGATATCAAGGGGATCAGCCCTTCCCTTTGCATGCACAAAATCATCCTTGAAGAGGAAGCCACACCGAAGAGACAAGCACAGCGACGACTGAATCCCATCACGCAAGAAGCTGTAAAGAAGGAGGTTCTCAAACTCCTTGACCATGGCATGATATATCTGATTTTCGATAGCAAGTGGGTGAGCCCTACACAAGTAGTAGCCAAGAAATGGGGGATGCAGATAGTGAAGAATGACGATGGAGAGGAAGTTGCGACAAGACCGATCACGGGATGGCGATTTTGCATTGACTACCGAGCAATAAACACCGCCACGTGCAAGGATCATTTTCCTCTTCCTTTCATTGATCAAATGCTTGATAGATTATCCGGTTACCCTTTTTATTGCTTTCTTGATGGTTACTCAGGGTACAACCAGATAGCTGTGGCGCCAGAAGACCAGCACAAGACTGCATTCACCTGTCCATACGGAGTATTCGCCTACCGACGGATGCCCTTTGGATTATGCAATGCACCGGCAACCTTCCATAGATGCATGATGGCAATCTTCCACGACTTGATCGAAGATGTCATGGAGGTATTTATGGATGATTTCTCAGTTTTCGGTAGCTCATTTGATATTTGTTTGCAGAATTTGACTACTGTACTTGAGGGATGCACCGAGACAATCCTATGCCTCAATTGGGAGAAATGCCACTTCATGGTGCGAGAGGGAATTGTATTAGGCCATTGAGTATCAGCTGAAGGACTAGAAGAGGACCGAGCCAAAGTGATAGCCATTGAAAAGATGCCACCGCCAAAAAGTGTCAAAGCAGTCCGAAGTTTTCTAGGCCACACCGAATTCTATAGGAGGTTTATCAAAGACTTCTCAAAGGTATCTCGGCCATTGTGCAACCTGCTGGAGAAGGATGTTTCCTTCGTCTTTGATGACGAGTGCTTGAAGGCTTTTGAGAGACTGAAAGAGGCATTAGTGACTGCGCCGATCTTGACTTCGCCAGATTGAGATGAGCCATTCACATTGATGTGCGACGCCAGTGACTACGCTGTTGGGGCAGTCTTGGGGCAACTGAAAGGAAGACTCTTCCATGTGAATCACTACGCCAGCAAGAGCATGAATCCGACTCAATGAAACTACACCACTACGAAGAAGGAAATGCTCGCGGTTGTGTATGCATTTGACAAGTTCTGGTCGTATCTGATAGGTTCAAAGACGATTGTTTACACCGAACATGCCGCCATCAAATACCTGTTCGCGAAGCAAGATGCCAAGCCCAGATTGATCCGGTGGATACTGTTGCTACAAGAGTTTGACTTGGAGATCAAGGACAGAAAAGGGAGTGAGAATGTGATCGCCGACCACCTGTCATGATTCGAGCCACCAGTTCAAGGAGATGATCAGCATATGAGGATCCGAGAGATGTTCCCCGATGAACAAATCTATGCTCTTAGGGATCCTAAAGAGACGTATGAGTCCAAAACACCTTGGTTTGTGGACTTTGCCAACTACTTGGTCGCCGGCATACTTCCTCCGGACTCTTCCTCATATGCAAAGAAGAAGTTTCTGCACGACGTCAGGTTCTACTACTGGGAGGATCCTTACCTTTGGCGTAGATGTGCTGCTGGCTTCATTCGCCGTTGTGTGCCTCAATCCGAGTGGCAACAAATCTTTGAGGCCTGTCATTCATCTCCTAGCGGCGGTCATCACTCAGCCAACCAGACAGCATTCAAAATCCTTTCGAGCGGATTCTGTTGGCCTTCCATCCACGAGATCTGCCGGGGGTGGATTACAAGCTGTGATCGTTGCCAGAGGACCGACAACATTTTGCGGAGGGATGAGATGCCACAGATCCCGGTGATTGAAATTGAAATCTTTGATGTGTGGGGGATCGACTTCATGGGTCCTTTTCCACCATCCCAAGGGTTCTCATACATTCTACTGGCGGTGGACTACGTGTCGCGATGGGTTGAAGCTGTTCCAACAGTCACCAATGACTCCAAAGTCGTCATCAAATTCCTTCAGAAGCTCATGACAAGATTTGGAACGCTAAGAGCCTTGGTAAGCGATGGGGGATCACACTTCTGTAACAAATGGCTAGCCTCTCTTCTTGCTAGATACGGAGTCAAGCACCGCGTTACCACCCCATATCATCCTCAAAGGAACGGGCTGACGGAGCTGTCCAACCGAGAAATCAAGCAAATCTTGGAGAAGACGGTGAAGCAGTGAAAAGATTGGGCAACAATACTTGACGATGCACTTTGGGCATACTGCACTGCCTACAAAACGCCCATCGGGACGTCTCCTTATCAGCTCATCTTTTGAAAGTCGTGTCACCTCCTGATCGATGCTAAATCTGCATACAAATTATAGCAAAGGGCAAATAAATTTATAAACAACCCAAGGGTTGGTCGATCCCACAAGGATAGTACAACGAAGGGGAATCATATACTGAATATAGTTTTTAAAACTCTTGTTTGGGCAAATCAATTTTTGGGGTTTTGGTTTTTCAAAACAAATAATTAAAGAGAGAAATTCAAATATTAAAAGCACAGATTCCAGGGAAATCTACCTATCTGATCAACTTGCAAGAATTAAATATTCAAACCCAATAAAACACAATTTTGGTGGAAAACCTTTTATTGTGGAGTTAATTCCTTGGTCGGGCAATTAAAACCTAAATTACTAATTAGTGATCTATCTCCTCTCGGTCTCAAAATACACCAATTAATCAATTTCATAAAGATCTAGATTTTCCTACAATTGAAATCTTCTTGGTCGGACAGATAATCAAAGGTATTAAACTCTCACTTCCTATTATCAATTTTCACCTCTCGGTCCTTCAATTAATAACAAAAACCTATTCCAATTTTCTTCTCTCGATCCTTCAATTGAAAATAGATTTAAAATAAAATCAAAGAGTTTAAACCAATACAAGGGTTTGAATAAATAAATCTAAACAAGCATCACAGATGGAGAAACCTTAGAACCTGTTTAGGGTTCTAGCCTAACATATTAAAGATAAACATTGCAGGGAAAATTAAAGATTGCATTAAAAGTAAAGGTTCAACAAATAAAAGTAAAGAGGAATTCTAAAGAAAACATAAAAATAAAGGTGTAAAAACTGTAAAGGGGGAAAAGGATAAAAAACTAAAAAAAGATTTTCAAAACTAAAAAGGGCTAATAATTCTGAGCTATTGCAGAGTTTATATAGTAGTAGGGTTGAGGCCTTGGATGCATATCTTCAAAAGGTATGATTTATTGCTTCCAAATTGATGTATATCTTGTTCCCCAAGCAATTCTCACCCAAAATATGTGAAAATCTCGCCAAATCTCGCCAAACAAGTCTGTCTCGGCCGAGATGACCCTTGCCACGGCCGAGATGGAGAATTTGGCCCGGCCGAGATAGCTTCATTTCGGTCGAAACAGAGATGTTTCCGCCACTTCCGACCCTTTTGCGCAGTCTCGCGGTTTTGGCCATAACTTTCGCATCCAAACTCCGATTGATCCGATTCTAGTTGCGTTGGAAAGCTAATTCAAAGATGTTTCAAATGACATGCTTCATTAGCTCAGATTCCATCGGTGGAAGAAGTAGTGACTGTTTCTTTGAACATCTGCTGCTTTCAGTACGGGTTCTCCATTGGATTTGGCCTAAAACCTGCGAAATCTTACCATGGCAAGCATAACACCCTCTAATATATACTTATGCTCAGTTTATTCAAGAAAAAAAACTAAAATGCATAAAAGAAAAGAAAAACAATGCGATAAGAGAGTAGAAAAACGAGCTTATCACCTCCCCGTCGAGTTGGAGCACAAGGCTTGGAGAGCAGTGAAAGAGCTGAATCTGGATTGGAAGACAGCTGCAGAAGAGCGCGCCATGGCATTGAATGAATTGGAAGACTTTCGGGATGAAGCTTACGAGAACAATGTCATATACAAGAAGTGAGCGAAGAGATTCCATGACAAAGGGATTCGCTCTCATGTTTTTCATTCAGGTGACAAAGTCCTCCTCTTTAAATCCCATCTCCGCTTCATGCCCAGAAAGTTGCAGTCAAAGTGGGCTGGATCATACACCGTGATCTGTCAATTTTTGAACGGTGTAGTCGAGCTGGCTGGCCAAGACGGGAAGAACTTCAAGGTGAACGGGCAGAACCTTAAACCGTACTACACCCCACTCCAAGTCGGAGCGGTGGAGAAGTACTACTTGAATCTTCCATGAAAGTCCAGGTATTGTCGAGCTAGGGACATAAAACCAAGCACTGGTTGGGAGGTAACCCAACAGTTTACTGCTTTCTTTACTTTTGTTATTTTATTTCAGTCAAGTTGAGTCAATAGGATTTCGTATTTTCGGTAAATTTTTCGAATTTTTGTTTTTCGAGTCCAGTGCTCTGTTCAGGGCCACGTCGATCGCCGCCATTCTTCATCGATCGACGTGTGTTTCTTAGCCACATCGATCGATGCCGTTCTGCGTTGATCGATGAGACTATCTTGTCCACATCAATCGACGAGAGGGCTCTATCGATCGACGTGAGGCTTTCAGAGGCGCGAACAGAGAAGGATTTTAAAACCTAATTTTCTCATTCTTCTCCTCAAAAAACACACACGCACGACTCTCTTCCTCCCAAACACTCACCTCGAAATTTTTTTCGTAAACTCGCTGCTACAATCACAGGTATGCATTCTAGATCCTTCCACTTTGATTATTTCATGTGTTTTGAACGATTTGACCATGATTTTGATGAAAATTGGACCTTGGATCCCTTGTTTCAATTTTTGCTTTTTTGTCGGTTTCGTTGCAACTCTTCACGATTATTTGATATGGGTAGTTGTTCTAGTCGACATACTTGCTTTTTGGTGAATTGTAGCATTGGAATTGTTGAATATGACTCTTGCTAGTTTGGGGGATAATTCCAATTGGGGGTGATTTGCTAATCCTGCTATTTTGGGGTAAAATTCTTTCGATTTGGGATGGAATATGCTAGGTTTGGGGGTGAATTGCATGAATGTCGTACTAATTTTGCTTGGGTAGATACATTTTGTTGGTTATTGCAAATTTTTGTTGTATTGATGTTTGGGAATTTTGGTGAAGTACTTGGATGAGCATTGACATTTTTCCCACTACCCGTGCAGTTAATTATGGACTTTCGACCTACCTTCGCCAACCGGGCTGCGGAGCAGCGATACCGAAAATTCACAAGTTCAGATTTCACAGTCCGACAGACCCTTTACCCATGCGCCGAGACGATGAACCGGCTGGGAATTAGAGCTGATGTGGAGGCCCTGTTGGAAAAAGTCAATTGGAGTGCATGGATGACAGAGCGGTTGCCGACATACCCATCGCTTGTGCTGGAATTTCTTGCATCACTCCATGTCTACGACGTTCAACCGGAGGGAGAGCCGACCACCATTTCTTTCCAACTTCCGAATGAACACTATGAGATGTCGAGAGATGTGCTGGAAGGCATTTGGGGAGTCAAAAACTCGGGCATCAGTTTCCTTCCCCCGGGTTTTGACATTGCCCAATTTTGGAGCCAAATTGCAGCTGAGGCGAATGAGGATTTCCGAGAGTTCGACTCGGGAAATTCGAAAGCATCCTCCATTGACAATCCCATCTTCCGCTATCTTCAGAGGTGCATGGGGGTATCTATCACTAGCCGTCATGAAAGCGCCAAGGTGAGAGTGGGCGAGCTTTACGCCATCTACTGCATGCTGACGGGAGAGAAATTCAGCTTCGCAGTGTTGGTCATGGACCACTGGAAGCACCAAGTCAAGGCCTCCAAGGGGAACATTTGGAGCGGGGGATTGATTACCCCGATTACGGAGCACGTGGGGATTGACTTGATTGAGATTGTTGTACTTGAGGATAATTGAGGACTCAGCACCGGGCATCTGGTTCGGATGCTGATGCTTTCACCCCGGGAGGCTGGCTGGTCTTCGAGAATGTCCAATGGGGACAGGTTTCCACTTCCGCAGAGGGAACACACGCACGTCACAGATTATCACTTCCGTGATAACTAGTTGATGAGCACACCCGCCCACATGCGGCTCATGGTTGGATCACGTGGAGGACCCGACACCTCCAGACTCCGTCACCGACCGCTGACTCAGCCGGACCAGCGACAGTCGCAGACTCCCCCAGAGGATGCGGGAGATGAGGAGCACGAGGAGAAGATTCCGGGTGGGACCGGTGGAGATTTGTTCTGCCACATTGCGGGCGAGTCTTCCTCTTCTGGGATGGATTTGGAGACGATTTATCAGTTCATGCAGCAGCAGGCTGCTTTGCTTGCGGAGGAGCACGTACGGAAGGCCGAGTTTCGCCAGCACTTGACCACGAGGCTCAACACCCTCGACATTCAGATGCAGCGCCTCCTCCTGAACACCCAGCCTGACTCTGTCTACCTCTGCCGCCAGCGTGAGCAGCAGGACCGCCGTCGGAGACTCCCCGTGTGGCCATCTCCTGATGCAGAGATGGAGGACCCTCCAGAGGAGGATTAAGGTACCGTTTCTCATTTCCTATCTAATTTTCAAACTTGTTCCCTCCTTCGAGTGAAACAAGTTTGGGGGAATGAGGATCGGAAAAGGGAAACGTTTGTAATTTTATTTTTATTTATTTATTTACTACTTTATTTTATTTTCTTTTTGTTTTTGTTTTTGTTTTTCTGAACTATCACCATCCTTGTTATTTTGCTTCAATGTGAACAGTTGCTCTACTTTGCATTCAAAATTAGTATTTTGAACTCTTGATTTGTGGTACTAGTTCAGAATTGGATAGTCTTGAGAATTGTTTTAGGAGCTTTTGAACATAGGGCAGTCGAAACTACTTTTGATTATGTTGGTATTGAAAATATGACTTGTCTTTCCTGGAATGAAAATTGTTGGTTGATAATTGAGATATTTGCTGATTGAGAATGAAAATCTGTGTGATAGAGTAGCCGATGATAGGAACTATTTTGCTTGATGAGTTGATCTTTGAAATATAAAGTCCTTGCATGATAACTGTTCAAAGTTGGGTAATTATTGAGGAGTAACAAAATGTTAACCCTGTGTAAAAATTGAGCCTTTCTTTTCGTTTGATGAGTGACAAGGTTTTTAGACTTACTTCCTAGAATTTGACAAATTTCTCTCTTGAGATTGCATTAAGTGTGGTAATAGGGTGAAAATGATTTTAGGCATGTTCTTTCGTAGCCCATCTCCCATAAACTAACCTTTAATTTCCACTTGTAGCCCCTTTGAGCCTTGAATAAATTTTTCTTTGTTTAGAAGGGTTGATAAATAAAAGGAGTCTGATTTATTGGATGGTGTGAATTGTGGGATTGTGATATGAGGTCGTGTGCAAAAATAGGGGTTCTCATGGGTAATTTAAGAAAAGTGAACATTAGTGAAAGAAAAAAAAAGGGAAGAAAAGAAAATTGAGAAAATTCATATGTTGTAGTTCACGAAAGTTTGAAACAAGTTCTAAGGGACCCTGAAAGTTATAAAAGAGAATGAACAAAATTGTGCATGAGAAGGAAAAAAAATTAATGTGGTTATGATATGATTGGATTTTTGGGTTTGATTGCAATATTTTGAGTCACTTAGCCAAATATATCTCACCTTTTAGGTAAGCCACATTAAAACCAAATCAAGACCTTTCTGATTCCCTGAAAAGCCACACTAACAAGCAGTGGAGAGATGAGAAATTTGTACAACCTATGGTGAAGTAAACTAAAACCTTGAGTGAGTGAAACACAAGCCCTTTACTTGTTGAGCGATGAGTGCAAACACTGCCCGGTGAGGTTCCTCCTCAATAATTTAACAATGAGAATTTGTTTGGATTGCATGATTTATATGAATGAGTGATACTTAGATTGCAAAAGAAGTTTGTGAGGCATTGCACACTTGCATCTGCATTTGATTCTATTTCTTTTCGGTGAATTGATCGAGGACGATCAATGGTTTAAGTTTGGGGGAGTTGATAAGTTAGTATTTTTACCAACTTATCTAGTTATTCTTTGACTAATTGGGTGTTGTTTAGACTGTTTTTACGTGTCTTTTGTGCATGAATTGGCTTTTGTGCTCGTAATGTCGTGATTGGTGAATTATGCAGGTTTTTAGTCGAAAACAGGGAAGAATTGGAAATTGCTCGAAGTTCCAGATCCACGACGCAGACATCTGGATGGATCGTTTGACGAGAGGAAAAGAGAGATCGACGAAAGCCGAGAAAACCAGGCTCATGTCGATCGATGCAAGGTCTGTGTCGATCGACGAGGGTGTTTCAAGGGCGTTGATCGATGCTTTTCTCCAACGATCGATGCGACTACGGGAAGTCCTAATCTGATCCTGAATTGAAAATAGAAACATATCTAATCCTAGATGATGTTTGATACATCTTTCACTAGTATAAAAGGCCATGTAAAATTCGAAATTAAGGGTGGAAATCAGTAGAGCAATTAAAAGATTTTAGAGTTGAAGATTTTAGAGATTTCCAAGAGTCTATTAGGGTTTATGTTTGAAGACAAATTTTTGTGGGAAGACATTCAGACCCAAGTTTTTATGCAATTCAGGTTTTATTTATCTTTGATGAATTCTACTATGATTATGTGTAACTAACTTTCTTCTCAGATTCTAGGGTTTCGAACTATCAATGTATGCATGTTTGATTAATTGAATTATTTTCCCTTTCCCATCGTAGTTTGTGAAATTTGTGCTTATTCATAATCTTGAGTTTGCTGGCCACATCTTAGAATTAATTAGTTGAGAACTTGAGATGTAACTGTAATAGTTTTCAATGGAAAGAGATTTTCACAATATAATTTGATTTCTTGTCGTAACTGAAGGAGATAAGTTATAGGAATAGATTCGTAGAATTATGGAGTTAATTAATTCATCTTGAGACCGAGCGGAGATAGGTAATTAATTAATCTACTTTATGAATTGTCTAACAAAGAAGTTCATAATACTTTTTTTATGTTTCACTAAGAAGAGGAATTAAATTGGGAATTAATCAATTTATTTATACATGTCATACTTGATAGGTAGATATCCCTGGAACCTGTACTTCTCATAATCGTTTCATCAAAAGTCTTTTATTTTTCTGTTTGATTTTAATTTGCAAGCATTAAGATTTTCGAAATAAACAAAACCCAAAGTTTGATTTTTCCTAACCAGTATTTTGAGAACTTTTGATTTAGTATTTAAGGTTTTTCGTTACTTCTTTCCCCTGGGATTCGATAATTTTATTTGCCACTATATTATTAGCTTTGCTAAGTCACTAGTTAAATAATTTAGTGATCACTCGTCTCCACCAATATACTCGGATCTGTCCCATGAACCACCATGACGTATGTGATAAAACATTGATACGACATCTACGATAAATGATATGAAAATATTAAATAAAATCCAGAGCATGATCCAGCAGACATTTCAAGATCTCGAAATTAATATCGAGATCTCGGAATTTTATTTTAAAAAATCGTGATCTCGAAATCGACTCGAGATCTCGAATTTCTCACGAGATCTTGAATTTTCTGGGTTTTTCCCAAAGTTCTCTGCGTATTTCTTAAGAAGAACACTCCTAAAATCACTATATTTTCTAAAAAAAACTAAGATATATACGTCATTTTTGAACACATATCGTCATAATAACACAGAAAATGAATCAAAAATAAGGAAAAATGGTTGAAATCAACATACCTTCGATTTTTTGCTCTCAAAACTCTCTCAACTATCTTCAAAGAAATTTTGGAATGCTACTTCGTACAATAGAAAATCAGATTTGTTTGTAAAATATTGTAATAAATTTACAACAATCTTGGTAGTTGAAAATAAATCATATAATAAATATATCCGAAAATGGAAATAACTTTAATAAAGTTGATTTTGTCTTGTAGCCGAAAATGGAAGAGAGAAAAAGACAAAAGTACAAAGTGGCTAGAAAACTTATATTTTTATCCTTGTGGCTATAAACATACCCACTTATTCAAAGTGGCTAGTTATATGTATTCCCATGTTAAATTTTTTACTATAATTAAACAGGTCATTTTAAATTATTTTTGAGATTGAATTGAAAAATAAATAGTTCGAATTCAAATTCGCTTATAATGTCTTAATATTAAATCACAACTTAAACAACTGACTCTAAATTGTCATCCACTATATGAAAATGACATGTTTACTGCTGGATATGATTACTTGAACCGGCGGTTGGTGCGAGAAATGTCGTGATTTCCCATTCGATTTCAGAAGAATAGTGCTAAATGGCCAAAATCTGGCTAGCCAGAATTTTAGACAAAGCAATTCTATTGGATCAACTAATTTATATTAAATTAATGTAATTAAAGTTTCAATATAATTTGACTATCATACCCTTTCTCTTTCTATTTGGCAACATTTAATGTATCAATATAATTACAACTTATACGAGTTTCTAAATTCTCTCTCCTAAATCATTGATCTTCCCAATACTATCTAATTAGTTGATATAAATATATAATATTCAATTAGATTAAAATATATAAAATATGCATTACATAATATTACGATTAATAATTATCTAATGTGTTGTATTATATTTGCATACTAAATAATTGTTTAATAGAGCCATAATAAATAATCATCATATTTAAAATAATTTAAAAATTAATTTTTTTAAAGTTATGCATATGGATGGAAAAATATAACTATAACAAAATCAAATCGTAGAGCAAACAAATCAAGTTTATGGATGGGAATTGATAGTTTGATACTAATAACATAAGATTGAGAAAATAATATGGATATGATATATATCTTTAGAATATTTTTTAAGTAATTTTCAGGAAATAAATATAAAAATAATGATTTAATTAAATTTCAAAATATGCATATTTAATTATTCTTATACATTTTTTTAAAAAACAAACCTAAAAATGAGAGCTTATGATTTAATTAGATAGTGGATACTTAATTTCAATCCTATACCTCTCAAATTATATCTTACATTATTATTCTTTAAATAATAGTGGAGATTAATTTCAATTTTATATTATTGTGTAGTTAATATATTATTGCATCTCAATTAGATATTATTAATTCTTTCTTATGAATACATTATTCATTAATTACTAATAATTTTAATTTATAATAAAGTGTCATTGGAGTGTTATCTCTGATTAAATCTTATGATGTGGTTTGTTTAAAGAATAGTGTTGAATTTATTTCAATGTAAGAACTTATAATCTCAATCTTATACTATAATAATAGATATATTTTATCCTACTTTAAATTAAGTTTTATTATTTTATATTTATTTACATTTCAATAAATCAAAAATTTTATACTTACCATTTCTTTTCGAACCCCCCACCCCCCCCCCCCCCCCCCACCATATTTATATATATGTTAGAACGTTAAATGCATAACTCATGAGTGGGTAATATCACCCTATATAGTATATAAATGATATAATAAATCATAATATTTTGGGATAATGTATAATTGTTAGTAATTAGAGTTTAATTCATCTCGTTTTACGAATGTGTTTGATGAGTCAAAATATCTTTGGTTAGTGAGTCTCTAATGTAGACCAGTCCGTAAAATTGTAATATTTATTAGAAATTATCGAGTTGTAATCGGAAGCTGATCGACACAAGTCTGGGCAAAAGTTTGGGAGTTTTCTAGTTAAAAAGTAATCCCCAACAAAGGTCAATACAATTGAAGATTACTTATTAATTTATGTTATGATTATTTGTGCATTGAAATTATATGAGCATCATGTTAAATACAAAAATTACATAATACTTACACGTATAAAATATTACATTGACACCATAACAAATCTAAGATATATCACATAACTTATTATTTATTTTATTTAATATAAATGGAAAATTATTCTATAATTTTATTAGAAATGTGAGAGAAATAGTTGAATTAAAGAAGGAAATATTTTTATTTAGTTTATTAGTAGTATAATCAGATATATTGTAAAATATGTATATTCATGTCGGTTAGATTCAGTTATATTTTACTTAATCTTATACTATAGATCTTTGAACTAAATTTTTTGAATATATATAATTCGATTAATATAAAAAAATGGTGTGACCAATATCAACTAATATACTTTATTGAACTATGCGTTATTACAATATCAAGTTTGGGATTGACAATTTTGTTTAATCTACATTTTTTCCTTTTATTGAATTTATACCTATAGTTAGATGTATGATATCGAGAATAATTTTACTTTTATTAAATTTATATTTTTCACACATTTTCAAAATTAATTTTAAAATATATCAATTTATGTGTACTTTGATTTTAAACATAAATAAGATTAAATTCAATATGCTATTTCAAAAGATATCATAATAATTAATAACTGGACAAAATTTCTAACATGCTTATATTGTTTTTATTATGGGGAGTTCGATCCCAGCTCTATGAAACAACATTTTTTTCAATTTTGCTTGCAATTAAATACTTTAAATTAATTTAATTGAAGTTAGATGCAACATTAATTTATTGTAATAAATAATAAAATTACTTTAACGTAATTTTTTTTAAAAATTTACTTTAGCGTAAAATTGATATCATATGAATTATATATACATAAATGACAATTAGGGTAGTGATCAGGTGAGAATAGGAGTTACTATGAGAAATAAGAATAAATCTCGTGCGTCCATCTCATCAAATCGACGAACATGATTCATTCTCAGCATATTGAAAAACGCGGCATTTTTGCCCCAATATCGTGCAGTTTTAGTCTTTAAAGGCTAAAACTGTAAAAATACTCAAACACAAACAACAAACTGCATTTTAAGCCCGATTTACTTCATTTTTAGCCCAATTTACTTCATTTTTAGCCCGATTTACTTCATTTTTACATAAATACGAATTAAAAAAATTAAACATCTTCTTCTTCAAAGCAACAACACGAGCGTAGTCTCTATAAAACTCAATACCAACATCAACAGTTCTTAAAACTATGCCCTTAAAATGCTTCATCTTATCAACACACTTTGGAATAAATGAACATGTAAGATACAAAAATGCACAAAGTTAACACTAAAGATGCACAATATAATAGAAAAAATGAACGTCGATTTGAATAAAATAAATTTTTTTAAACTATATTCATGCATAATTAACAACGTCGAGACCGAACACGAGTGCGAAATCCAGAAACAAAGAAAAAAAATCTGATCGACAAAAGAAATATAAATCAATTCGAACAAAGAAGGAATAAATGAACATGTAAGATACAAAAATGCACAAAGTTAACACTAAAGATGCACAATATAATAGAAAAAATGAACGTCGATCTGATAAAACAATTTTTTTTAAACTATATTCATGCATAATTAACAACGTCGAGACCGAACACGAATGCGAAATCCAGAAACAAAGAAAAAAAATCTGATCGACAAAAGAAATATAAATCAATTCGAACAAAGAAGGAAGAAGAAATCAAATCGCGCGAAGAAAGGAATAAAAAATCTAATGAGATACTATTTCAGATTAAAAAAAAGCTAAAATTACAAAAATAACCTTAATTTTGCAAAACTGCAGGATAATCGAGGAAAACTGCACACGGAGTAAAATAGATCATGAGCGTTGAAATCACAAAATCAAAGGCTAAGATTTATTCTTATTTCTCATACTAAAACTATTCTCATATGATCACTACTCATGACAATTAAACACAATAAATCATACAATTTTTGTGCCATTTTGGAATTAGGAGAATAATACTTTATTGGAAATACAACATATCATAATTACACACTCTCTAAAATGAACTGAAGGATAATTTTGTAAAATCAAATTAAAAAAAAATTGTTAATTATATTTTTATCCTTATCTGGCCAACCAGATTTTGGCCATAAAGAATTATTCATTTCAGAATTGTAACAAAAAAGTGTTTCTCTTTTTCAGTTTCATTTTATTTCATACAACCTTATGATAGCCAAATCATTTTAACACTTTCATTGTCTCCCCTCCATATCATTTCATGAGATTTACACTTCTTTCCTTTTAAATTGTTCAAACCATCAATTCAAAATCTAAAAAATATTATTGATTTATTTTTTTAAAAAAAAACTAGGTTTTCATTTTGAGAGTTGTTGAGGTTCGATTTCACGAGAAAATGAAGCCCTTAGAACTTTATGAGAACATCGCAAATAATAACGAACAATAAAGAAAATGTACGAGGAATAATGACTGAGAGCAGATAAATAATAAGCGAAATAACGGAAATATATTTGTCGTAAAGGAGTGACATAATCCGTATAAAATTTGACAGAGTGACGGCTAAGTTTCGCTATGAGAGAATGAATACAAAAAATGAGCCTCCTGCCCTATTTATAGACAGGATAGGGGTAAGCAGGCAGCAGCTAACCCTACGCGTCGAGCTGCAACGGCTTGCCGCGAATATCGGACCGGTTGTAGTTTTTTCGGGGAAGGCTAGGGCTCCAACGTTCGGGCGCCGCCAGCAAGTTAGGGTTTCTCTTCCTGGACCGTCTCGACATCGACCCGCTCAGCTCCACGATGGCGAGGCGCTTTCGTCCTCGAAGGCGAGGTCTTGACTTAGGCAGATTCAGCATCTACTTGGCTTTGGTGAGTCAGTCTTCTGGGTTGGACTTGTTTGCACGAGCCGACTTGTCCATCGGGCCTGGGCTCGTGGGCCTGGCCCCAACAATAGCCCCTTTTGGTTGCAGGGTCTGTCCGGGGCAGGCCGTGGAATTAAAACTACGAGTCGGGACTCGGTACAGAGTGCGGAAATATGAGGTGTCCAAGAGACTACCCTCGGGCCCGGGAGGTACTTCCTGAGAGAGTAACTCCGCTTGGGAGTAGTCGGGATATTACTCCTGGTCAATACGAAAGTTCCGAGGGAGCGCAAGCGTATGACCGTGCGGGGAATACCGGGGTATTGCCCCGCGGGCTATAGCGTGAGTCCGGGGGTCACGCAGGTTAGAACTATTCCAGAGAATGTTCTCTTGCACGGAGCAGGGCTCTCGTGCGTGCACTCTGTTTCGGCTCCGTATAGCGCTAGCGGGGTGAGTTATAGCGGATCGTAGGACACCTGGTGAGTTCCCATGGGGAGTTCTCACATTCCCGTTGATGGCGTCGATCGCGTTATAGTTCTCCCTGCTGTGGGGTGTCATTGTTTTAAGTTTCCCTGAGCGGCTCGCCCCTAAGGCGTCTGACGGGTCTATATCGACCCGTTAAGTGTCTCGATGCTGAGGCACTCTTTCTGGGACTTTAAATTTTTGCCGCCTCTGGAATGGCATGATTGTAATTTTGATCAACCACGGGGTTGATTTCGGAACGCGAACGGTTTTTCTTTCATTTTTGCATAAATATACGACGTTCACTCCACTTCGTCACTTTACGCTTACGAACTTCCCTTCTACTCTCCCAACTATTACTGCTCCGGCGACAGCAAGTGCTCACACTCCGGCGACTATTCGAGCAGCTGCAATTTCGGTGATCGCGCCTTCTTTCCCGCTTTCCGGCGACAGTTTCAGCACTCACTCTCGCTCATTTGCTCTCTGCGATTACCCAGGTAAATCGCCCGGATTCCTTCGTCTTTTCCCATGTATGTTTTTTCTTTATCGATCGTGTTCGTACTTTCCGTCGGATTTGTATGCACCTTAGTTTGGGGTTTTCAGACTAGGATTTTGTGAATTTTGTCGATTGCCGTTTGTCGTGAAATCATCGTAAGTGCTTCGTACGTAACCCGTTCGCTTGCCCTTAATTCTTCATTCGGACTGGCTGATTTTGATGGGTGTTAGTTTGATTCATTTTCTGGGTTGTATGCATGCGTCGCGGGGTGTATTGGATTTTAAGGCACGTAGTTAATCTTGGCACTGATTCTGTAGAGTTAACCGTGCGAGCGCTTCTGATTTGATCACTAGGGGTTGAGTGGGATGTTTTGTTGAGATTTTGCGTTCATGCATATGTACTCTTCTCTGATTTGCCTGAAATTGATATTTGTTGGTTGCATGGATGGGTCAGTTGTATCTGGTTTTGTGTTGGATTTTTGTTTACGAGGTCCTTTCCCTCTTGTTTCCGACGTGCGTGTTTTCCGATTGTGTTTTTCCGTTTCTTGCTTTGTGGGGGACCTTCTTCTTTGCCAATTTCTCTTTTTTCTTGGACTTTGCATTGTTATAGCTTTTATGGCAAGTTCCCCTGTTGAGATATGGGAGGAGCCCTCCTCCTCGTCAAGTTCTAAGGAGTCGGCAATAAGGGGTTCCCCGTATCGGGAGGATGCCCCTTCGGGCTCTGGAGAGGGTCGGCTGCCCGTCGAGCAGCCGGTGCACGACATCGGCCCTGAGGAGATTTCGGAGGAGGAGGGTACTGCTGAGGCTAGCGAGGGTAGCAGTGACTCCTTTATCCCAATGGAGATTGATAAGTCTTTCGTGAAGAAGGATCAAATCAATCCTGACGATCCGGTGCGCACTGCTGTATCCCTCGCAACCGAGGAGTTAGTGTCGAGGAGTGCGACTGGAGTGGCCTGCCACAAGATGGCTTATACTTTGCCCCAACCCAAGGACAGGTGCTTCCGGCCGCCTCGCATCGATGAGGTGGCATTCTATCTTCCCGTAATTAAGTATGGGATAGGATGGCCCCTCCATGCATGGTTCCAAGCTGTTCTATTCTCATATGGATTGGCTCCGTTCCAGTTTGCACCTATCAGCTGGTGCCACATGTTGGGGACACACCTTGTGTTTTACGATGCCAGGCTTGGGTACTCGACCCTTAGGGAATGGCATTATTTATATAGGCTAGCGCGGAACGAGGCCGGCTACTACTTCTTGTCGAAGAGGGACTCCTTGTCCGAGGCGATGATCACCGGTTGTAGGCAGAACACCCCGGGTTGGAAGAACCAGTGGGTGTGGGTACCTATGAGTCATTCTGATCCGGAGTGTTTATCCGAGGGGGGCGTCCCAATAAGTGCGGTTTTGTGTATATGCTTAAGTAAATGGCTCGGTATCGACGTCTATGGTTACTTACAGAAGTCTCTATTTTTGCAGGATATAAGCAGACTGTTGTGTGCTATAGTGTGACTACAGAACCAATGTGCAAGTATACACAATCCACAAGTAATATAGTCAAGTGAGACCAGATATCGAACCCAAGGGAGTGATTGTCTAAATCGTGCACTAAGAATTGTTTGTAAATCAAGAGTTGTTGCTTCTAACTTCTACTCAAAACATAAATATGCATAAACTATGATTGCTATTAGAGCTATGATCAGTAGTATTTCCTCTTTCCACAGAATAAGCATAAATATTATAAATGGATTCACAAGTACTGGAAAAACACACTCGGTTTGTGAAATACAATGCACCACTGCTATCCGATATGCTAGAGTTTATGTCTCGTAATTCTCTGAACCTTAGAACTTTTTCTAATTCTGCCTAGCAAACTGTCATTCTACTAGATCTACACCCTCTCACCAAAATTCATATGTCTATGCCTCTCTCAGTGATTCGATGATGACAAAATGAAGCTAAGCTCGATTAAGTTGTATTTTCCCATATGTCTATGAGATCAACACAATTATCTAAAATCCCCTCGGCCTATTTCACTTTTCAGTCTCCATAGGTGATGGGTTTCCATTCACTGTCGTGCTCAAGAAACGGTTAAAAACAGGATTAAAGATAAGTTCGGTCATACAAAACTTGACTCTAACATATATTCAAGCAAATGGTACTTTGTTCCACAACCCAAGTGTAAATGAGATTAGTTCATACTCGGAAATAAAAGAGATAAGAGCATAAGATCATTCATCATTCAGAAATACAGCATGAAAATCTAAAATCAAACTATAGACGATGATCCTTCGTGCTCCGGTTGCTTCTTCTCCAAGCTCTCTCTCTCTCCACCTCTGCTCTTGGCTCGTGTTTCTCTGAAAGTTCTTGTTATGCTTCTCTCCAAATTGCTAAGCCTTTTGATTCATAAATTCTATTTTCATAGCCGTTGATTTCCTTCTTTTTCCATGATGCATCCACGTGTGCAGATGTCATTGTTTCCTTCAGACAAAGGATCGACTTCCTTCAGTGCCACCTGTCTTCTCAACAGACAAGATCAAAAAGGACCTTTATCCTTGTCTTTGAGTGGTCCCGGAGAGAGAAAATCTTCCTTCTTATCATGCGTTTCCCAAGCTCGAGCATATCTTCAATTATCATGCGGCAGAGAAGCTCTAGCATCCAGAACCTGGTTAAAACTTCACCAAATGCTTGCAAAAACTTATTAAAGCTTGCACAATTTAAAATACAATGACCTAATCGTAAATGAGCATAAACAAACAAAAAGGACTTCGATTGCTAAGCATCTTATTCAAAACAACATCTAAAGTTCATGAAAAGAGATCAAAAGATAACTCTTTATGAGAGTTATCACAGACGGTCCTTACGGACGAGGAGGAGGGTCGAATTGATATTGCTTATTCGAGGGGGGATCGCAAGTTCTCCTTGGTCAAGGGCAAGAGGAGCGTCGGAGCCGAGTACTGGGTAAACGAGAGCGGTAAGAAGGAGAAACTTCCTGCAGACATGGCGAACTTGTCCCCGATGGATCTGTTGGCGGCGATGAAGGCTCAGAAGCGCCCGCGGGAGGTCTCATCCTCGACCCCTACTGCTGAGGGCCCTTCGTCCAAGAGGGTCGCTGTCGAGACGTCTCGTGCGTCTCCGGTTGTGCCGACCGAGGAGCAGGTAGTAACCGGGCAGGTCGACAATGTTGTCGCCTCGGTGTCGATACATGCCCCTACTTCTCCGGTTAAGCCGACGAGGGCCGCGACTACTCCTCCTCGAACTGTTTGTGACGAGAGGAGGAGGAAGAGGACTCGCGACGCGAGCACAGACTCCAGGACTCAGTCGGGGTCGACCGGGCGACCTAAGGAGATGGATCTGGTGCTAGTCGGTTCTGGGTCGACTAGCATCGCCTCCTCCACGGCGGCCTATGCGCTGCATGTGAAGAAAGTCCTCGATGGGGACCTCCGAGCCGAAGATTTTGACAGCGAGTATGCTCGTGAGAACTTCGGTATGCAGAAGGATCTCAAGGAGGTATGAGCATTGTCGTACTTCAATGAATCTTTCGCATCTTGTTGTTTCTACTTACTTGCTTTGCGTCGTTTTGCAGACTACCCGGAGGTTCGCCATCTACTCCGAGCAGCTTCTCAAGTCGCTGGACTCAGCTAGCGAGGGGCTGGGTCAGTCGAGGAAGGAGCTCCAAGCTGAGAGGGATAAATGGACTGATCTGGCCAGCAAGCTCGCGTCGGTCTCGGGGGACTTGAAAGAGTCGCAGCTTGAGGGTCAGAGGTGGAGGGAGAAGTATGAGGGATTGAAGAAGGAGAGGCAGGAGCTTTCGCGTCGGTGTAAGGGCCTCGAGGAGGAGTTAAGGGCCTCTGCCGCGAGGTTCGAGGAGTCGAAGCTTAAAACTGAGATGGAACTCGACTCCTTCAAGGGTTGGTTCCATAAGAGCCAGAAGAAAGGCTCAAGGAGCAGAAGGCGCATGAGGAGGAGGTGGAGGCGGTGAAGAAAGGTTACGGGGTGGACTATCAAGAAGTCGTGGCGAATCCGGACTTCAAGTCGACCTTCAATCTACTGGTGCGGATGGTCACAGGATCTATCTGCGCCTTGGTTGGTCGAAGGTGTCCTGATTTCGACCTAGACAACATTACGCGCCCTGCCACACCTCCGTCCTCGCCCCCGGTCACCACCAAGGGGGAGCACCTCGACGTGGAGATGCAAGAGGCCAACAAGGAACCGACCCGCCTCGAGTCAATCCCCGAGACTGAGGTGGTAAAGAGTGTTGAGGAGAAGGAAGCCGACAGCTTCCTCAATGAAGATGGCGGTGGGGAAGCCCAGAAGAAGGTGGATGAGGACGCTGCTGTCTGAAGAATAGTTTCATAGCCGTTCCCCCTTACTTTTTGTAATCCGAATTATAACTTCTTTTGATGTACCCTTACATTGCTTCCGCTTTGTTATTTTCGAATCGAATGTTTGCTGTTTTCCTTTTGTATCTTTCGTGTTATACCGCTTTTGTATTGAAACTTGTCGTATGCCTGTTTTGTGCTTTGTTTTTTGTTTATTGAATTGGAGCTTCTCTATCGGAGCAGTCGGCTCGACTTAGAGGAGCTTAGGGGGTCGGTGCCGAGCCTCTTATTTCGTCGACATCGAGCCTCTTACTTGGCTGCGAAACAAGCGATATGAGGTCAGGTTGGGCGATGCCTAGGCATCGCCCTTCCGACGCTCAAGTTAGTAAAGGTGTCATGAATAAATAGTGATAAATTGAAAAGAAAGAATAGGAAAGGAATACGCATATCTGTATACTAATGATAATATTTCTTCAAGTGTTTGACATTCCAACTGTTTTGCACCCTTCTTCCTTCTGATGTTTCAAGCTGGTAAGCCCCGTGCCCCACCACTTTGGATACTTTGTAGGGGCCTTCCCAGTTAGGGGCTAGCTTTCCCGCTCTGGATTCTTTCGTGTTTTGGAATACCCTTCTTAGGACTAGATCTCCTTCTTGGAAGCTCCTGAGCTTCAGCTTTTTATTGTAGAACCTTTCTACTTGAAGCCGTCGTCGGGAGGCTCTGACTGCAGCGTCTTCTCGTACCTCGTCTATGAGCTCGAGGTTTTTCTCGAGTAGGTCTGAGTTTCCTGTCTCGTCTGCAAATTCTACTCTCGGACTGCGGCGATGACTTCGACAGGTGCTACGGCCTCAACCCCGTACGCGAGTGAAAAGGGCGTAGCCCCGGTGGCGGTCCTTTGTGTGGTCCGGTAGGACCAAAGGACTGCGGGGAGTTCCTCTACCCATCTGGATCCGTGTCGGCTCAATTTCTTTTTCAAGGTTGCCATTACCGTTTTGTTGGTGGACTCCGCTAGACCGTTTGCTTTGGGGTACCGTGGCGTCGAGAACACTAGTTTTATCCCGTAGGTGTTACAAAAGGTTTGCATCCTCTCGCTGGCGAATTGTCGTCCGTTATCTGTTCGTATTTCTCTCGAGATTTCGAAGCGGCACAGGACGTGTTTCCATAGGAACTTAATGACTTCTAAATCGCTGATCGATGCTAAATCTGCATACAAATTATAGCATAGGACAAATAAATTTATAAGTACCCGAAGGTTGTCGAACCCACAGGGATAGTGCAATGAAGGGAAATCATATACTGGACATAGTTTTTGAAACTTTTGTTTGGGTAAATCAATTAAAAAGGGTTTTGAGTTTTTCAAAGCAAGGAAATTAAAGGGATAAAAACAAATATTAAAAAGCACAGATTCTAGGGAAATCTACCAAACTGATCAACATGCAAGAAACAAATATTCAAACCCAGAAAAGATATTTTTGGTGGAAAATCTGTTAATGTGGAATTAATTCCTTGGTCGGGCAATTAAATCCTAAATTACTAACTAGTGGTTATCTCCTCTCGGTCTCAAACACACAAAGTTAATCAATTTCATAAAAATCCAGATTAATCCTACAATTGAAATCTTCTTGGTCGGACAGATAATCAAAAGTATTAAACCCTAACTTCCTGTTACTAACCTTCACCTCTCGGTCTTTCGATTAATTAACTGAAACCTACCTCAATCTTCATCTCTCGATCCTTCGATGAGAATAGATTTTAAATAAAACATAGGATTTAAACCAATAAAAGGGTTTGAACAATTGAATCAAAACATGTATCACAGAAGGAGAAACCCTAGAACCTGTTTAGGGTTCTAGCCTAACATATTGAAAGTAAACATTGCAGGGAAAAATAAAGATTGCATTAAAAAGTAAAGGTTTGACAAATAAAATTAAAGAGGAATTCTAACAAACTTAAAGAAAACAGAAAATAAAGTATGGAATAAAAGATGGGATCCTAATTCTGAGCTATTGAAGAGTTTATATAGTAGTAGGGTTGAGGCCTTGGATGTATATCTTCAAAAGGTATGATTGATTGCTTCCAAATTGATGTATATCTTGTTCCCCAAGCAATTCTCGCCCAAAATATATGAAAATCTCGCCAAATCTCGCCATTCATGTCTGTCTCGGCCGAGATGGATCTTGCCCCGGCCGAGATGGAAAATTCGGCCCGGCCGAGATGGATTTCGTTTCGGTCGAAACAGAGACGTTTCCGCCACTTCCGACCCTTCTGCGCAGTCTCACGGTTTTGGCCATAACTTTCGCATCCGAACTCCGATTGATCCGATTCCAGTTGCGTTGGAAAGCTAACTCAAAGATCTTTCGAATGCCATGCTCCATTAGCTCAGATTCCAACGGTGGAAGAAGTAGTGACTGTTTATTTGAACATCTGCTGCTTTCGGTACAGGTTTCCATTGAATTTGGCCTAAAACCTGCAAAATCTCACCATGGCAAGCATAATACCCTCTAATATATACTCATGCTCAGTTTATTCAAGAAAACATGCTAAAATGCATAAAAGAAAAGAAAAACAAAGCGATAAGTGAGTAGAAAAACGAGCTTATCAATCGCGTGTTTTCCCTAGGGCTTCGCCTTCTACCCACTTAGTGAAGTAATTGGTTACCATGAGGATGTGATCTTTCTGCCCGGTCCCTTTTGGGAGGGGCCCTACTAGGTCCATTCCCCATACCATGAAGGGCCATGGGGTGATTGAAGCATGAAGGGGTTCCGCGTTTTGATGGGTGGATGCCTCGAAGCGCTGACAGCTATCACATCTCTTAACGTGATTGGTTGCGTCCTGTTTCAAAGTGGGCCAGTAGAAACCAGTTGTGATCACTTTGTGAGACAGTGACCGAGCCCCGGTGTGGTTTTCACAGTCACCTTCATGTATTTCTGCGAGCACCTCTTCTGTTTCAAGGGAAGCGATACATCAGAGGAGGGGTCCTCCGAGTGAACGTCTGTATAGTTTGTCGTCGATGAGGGTAAAGCGGGCGGCTGTCCTTTCGATCTTTAAGACATCATTTCTATCGCCGGCTGGGGGTTCGCCAGTCAGGTATCGGATGATCGGGGTCCTCTAGTCGCTCCCATCTGCACTGATAGGTGCGACAACGCCCTGGGTGGGAACGGACGGTGCTAATAACCAGACCTCGGGAATTGGTTGGGTGCCATGTAAGGAGCTGGTGGTAGCTAGGCTCGCCAAAGCATCTGCCCGGGCGTTAGATTCTCGGGGAATGTGACGGAGGTCCCATTCGTCTATTTCTCTTTTAGTCTCCCGATCATGGAGTGGTACAGCTTCAGGCGCTCCTCCTTTACGGCATAAGTGCCGTCTAATTGATTGACCACCAGCTGCGAGTCACTTTCCGCGCGGATTCTGCGAGCCCCGAGCTCTAAGGCTAGCTGTACCCCTTGAACGAGAGCCTCATACTCGGCTTCGTTGTTTGTTGTTGGGAAATCGAGCCTGATTGCTCGTTCGTAGTTTTCTCTGTGTGGATCTGTCAGGACCACTCCGGCCCCATTGCCGTGCATGTTACTGGCTCCATCGATCTTTAGGGACCATATCCCGGCATCTTCATCAACCCTCGTCATGTGGGCTACTTCGTTCTCCGCCTTTAACTGCATATTTGTGGAGAACTCAGCGACGAAGTTAGCTAGCACCTGTGACTTGATGTCAATCCTCGGCTCGTATTGGATTCCATAGCCTCCTACTTCGACGGCCCATTTGAGCAGACGCCCAGACAGGTCCGACTTTGATAGTACGGCTCTTATAGGGTAAGCCGTAACTACTTTGATGGAATGCGCCTCAAAGTAGGGTCGCAGCTTTCGAGCAGCATTTACGAGTGCCAGAGCGAGCTTCTCCAAGGTGGTGTACCGTGTTTCCGCGTCTAGCAGAGACTTACTAGCATAATGTACCGGGTGTTGTTTGCCGTCTACTTCACGTACTAGCACAGCCCCGACCGCATGATCTGACACTGACAAGTAAAGTAGCAGTGGTTCACCGTCAGCTGGTTTTGACAACAGAGGTGGACTGGCTAGGTAGGCTTTCAGTTCTTCGAGCGCCTTGGTGCACTCTTCAGTCCACTCGAACCGCTTTCCCTTCCGTAGTGTGCTAAAGAAGGAGTGGGTTCTCTCGGAGTAACGTGATATGAAGCGGCTAAGGGCGGCGAGGCGTCCAGTCAGCTTTTGCACTTCCTTTGGGGATTTTGGATGTCCTATGCCCTGAATGGCCTTGATCTGTGTGGGGTCTGCCTCTATTCCCCTTTGGGTCACTATATGACCGAGGAACTTGCCAGATGCTACTCCGAACGAGCACTTTGCAGGATTGAGCTTCATGTTGTACTTTTCCAAAATTTGGAAGGCGTCTTCCAGGTGAGCCACATGATCCCGGGATTGGAGCAATTTGACGAGCATGTTGTCAATGTAGACCTCCATCGTCTTTCTGATCTTCTCTTTGAACATTGAGTTGACGAGGCGTTGGTATGTCGAGCCCGCGTTTTTCAGTCCAAATGGCATCACTTTGTAGCAGTAAATGCCTCGACTGGTGATGAAGGCTGTTTTTTCTTGGTCGTCAGGGTGCATCTGGATCTGATTGTGCCCTGAGAATGCGTCCATGAAACTCAGGAGCTCGTGCCCCGCTGTTGCATTGACTATGGCGTCAATGTGCGGTAGAGGATACGGGTCTTTCGGGCATGCCTTATTCAAGTCAGTGAAGTCGATGCAGACCCGGTTCTTGCCATTTTTCTTCTTGACGACTACCACGTTGGCGAGCCAAGTGGGGTAGTGCACTTCTCGTACTGATCCGATGTCGATGAGTTTCTCCACCTCCTCGTTGATGGCCTGATTCTTTTCTGCGGAGAACTTTCGTCGCCGCTGCTGCACCGGCTTGCAGCTTGGGTCCACCTGGAGGTGGTTTTTAATGATCGACGGATCGATCCCGTTCATGTCGCGGTGCGACCAGGTGAACGCGTGAACTTTGCTCTGGAGGAACCCCAGAAGGGCGCTCCTGACGTCGGCGGGAAGCTCCGCCCCTACGAATGTGGTGCGAGTTGGATCTGACTCGTCTATGGCTACTTCCTCTAACTTCTCAGCTTTTGGGTGACCAGCAGGGGTCAATATAGAGTCGTGTTGCTGCGCACAGACGGCTCAGAAGCTAGCGTAATAGCAGTCCCTTGATGCCTTCTGCTCACCTCGGATAGTTTGGATTCCCCAAGGGGTGGGAAATTTGAGCACTTGGTGATATGACGAGGGAACTGCTTTAAGCTCATGAATCCAGGGCCTCCCCATGATGGCATTATGTGCGGAGATGGCATCTACAAATTGGAATTTCACATCCAGGTTTAGGCCTCCGCAGTACATGGGTAAGGTGATCTCCCCTACCGTCCGCTGCTGGTCACCATTGAAACCATAGAGGGTCATGGTTACCGGCTCCATCTTGCTCATAGGGATTTGCATCTCCTTCAATGTCCGAAGGAACATGATGTTCGCAGAACTGCCGTTATCCACGAGCAGCCTCTTCACTTGACAATTTGATATCAATAGTGATATCACGAGTGCGTCATGGTGCGGATGAATGAGTCCTGGAATGTCCTCAGTGGTGAACTCAATTGCCTCATGCTGCTGCACGGGGCTGACGTGGTGAACCTCTTGATTGAGGACCCTGCGGGCTCTCTTGGCCGCAGAGCGAGACCTTCCGCTAATATCCGACCCTCCGACGATTACGTGGATCGTTTGCTCAGCGGGTGGTGGATTGTTTTGAGGCTCTGAATTTCCGGTAGGGTTGGCCTGCCTGCCCCTCGTCCATGTGTTTTTTCCCTTGTTTGTTAGGTACTCGGTAAGGAAACCGTTCTTTAGAAGTTCGAGTACCTCTAGACGTAGGGCTTGACACTCCTCCGTTTTGTGGCCGTGGTCATTGTGGAAGCCACAAAACTTCTTCATATCCCGTGCCTTAGGGTTGGATTTCATTTTGGCTGGCCATTTTACAGCACCGCCGAGCCCCTTGAGCACGTTGTTGACCAGGTAGTTCAGGTCGATACAGAGGTTGTAGGGCACCTCCCCTGCACGCGGCGCGCGACTGTAAGGGTGGTCTCATCGCGAACGACGCTCGCTTCAGAAATCCTTTCGGTCAACGTACCTCGAATTACAGGAGCCTCCTCTATATCGATCCTCTCTATGCTGACTAGCGAGCTCGTAGGCCTTCTGCTCATTCAGACGCGCGATGCGGTTCGGCTCATCCTCTTCCCAGTTAATCTCAGCCCAAGCTTGTGAGAGGACCGAGTCCATGTCATAGCAAGGGTGACTAGTCAAGCGATAGAGTTTTGAGGACACGTCTAGGCCGTTCTTGAAAGCGAAGACCGCCGTGAGAGGAGGGCAGTTCGGTATAGAGGCGAGCTCCTGGTTGAAACATCCCACGTATGACCTCAGCGACTCTCCCTTCTTGATGCGTATGCTGTTGAGCGCATCTGGATGCTTGGCTAGGCGTTGGCAGTTTGAGTACTGCTTTCTGAAGGCCATATGGAGTTTCGAGAATGTCGAGAAGGAGCTCCTCGGTAGGTTGACGAACCACTGGAGGGCTGGTCCAGTCAGACTCGCTCCGAAGCTCTTGCACATGCAGGCTTCGCGTAGGTCGCCCGGGATCAAGGTGGTTAGCATCTTCTGCTTGTAGAGGGCTACGTGATCCTCCGGGTCGGTCGTCCCATCATACAGCTGGAACGAAGGTGGTGTGAATCTAGCCGGGACATCTGTGTTGGTGATGTTGGGTGTGAACGGCGAGTCAGCGTAGTTATCCCGCGGTATCAGCGAATCCGGAGGTATGATCCTCGGGATGCAGCAAATGAGTTTCTCCAACCCAGCCATGCGCGCCTCGAGACGCTTCTCATACTCGCCTCGTGGCGGCTCGGTGGCGAGACGATCAGTCGGGCGGTAGGTTGTTGCCCAGTAGGTCCGTGCCCTGGATCCAACGTCGCCGGCGTGTCTAGGTCGACCGCCTCCTCCAAGTCGTGGGCCAAGTTCTTGCGAGGATTCGACGGCTTCTCGCCAGTGAGGGGTTCCTCGATGAAGGGCTGCTTCTGGAGCGCTTTCTCCTTGTGGAGCTGCTCGTTCTCCCTTCGCAAGGCATGATTAGTGGCGTGCAACTCCATGATTCTGGAGTCTGTCTCCTTTGCATGGCACCAATTTTCCTCGGCCTCCTCGGCCAGTTAAGCCAGGATTGTGTTCAGCAGTTCCGGAGGTACGGCTTGGGCGCCACTGGTCTGCAAAGTCTGACGCACCAGCTCGTCGATGGGGATGAGCTCCCTCGAGCCGGAAGGCTTTGATGGGGGAGCCCCAGCCGCCTTCTTCGTTTGATTCCCGGCTTTCTCTCTATTACCTGTCATTAGATCAACGAGAAAATAGTCTTAAGGGCCCCACGGTGGGCGCCAAATGTTGAGGTTCGATTTCACGAGAAAATGGAGCCCTTAGAACTTTATGAGAACATCGCAAATAATAACGAACAATAAAGAAAATGTACGAGGAATAACGACTGAGAGCAGATAAATAATAAGCGAAATAACGGAAATATATTTGTCGTAAAGGAGTGACAGAATCCGTATAAAATTTGACAGAGTGACGGCTAAGTTTCGCTATGAAAGAATGAATACAAAAAATGAGCCTCCTGCCCCTATTTATAGACAGGATAGGGGTAAGCAGGCAACAGCTAACCCTACGCGTCGAGCTGCAACGGCTCGCCGTGAATATCGGACCGGTTGCGGGTTTTTTGGGGAAGGCTAGGGCTCCAACGTTCGGGCGCCGCCAGCAAGTTAGGGTTTCTCTTCCTGGACCGTCTCGACATCGACCCGCTCAGCTCCACGATGGCGAGGCACTTTGGTCCTCGATGGCGAGGTCTTGACTTAGGCAGATTCAGCATCTAGTTGGCTTTGTTGAGTCAGTCTTCTGGGTTGGACTTGTTTGCACGGGCCAACTTGTCCATCGGGCCTGGGCTCGTGGGCCTGGCCCCAACAAGAGTTAAAAGATCCAAAACTCATTAATCAAGTGTTGGTAATTTGGGTACTTTGTGGTAAATTTCCGATGTGAAATATTTAATTTCGTCGTAATTAAATATTTCCAACATAATCTATGCGAAGAGTAGATGACCGTGGTATATTTGTTTTCTCAAATTCAAATTCTGGTGAGTGAGAAATGAGTCCACGAAGTGACACGGTTGGTGGGTAATTACATGGAGTGAACATGTAATAAATGAAGTGTCCCACATTGATAGATTAAAGTAATTAATCTATGTTTAAATACCATTATGGTTGAGGTGTGTAATAACCAAGTGTGCAGTGTATGGGGCACCTGGTGGCTTGCCTCGCGCATCGCTGTTGTTGCTCGCCTCGCCCCGCCTCGGCCTACGGCCTCAGCGAGGCCGGTGCCCGAGCGTCCGTGCCCCGACCCCAACCTTGGTTCTTGGAAATTGGTCTTTGGGTCCTTGGCTTGGCTTGGTCCACGGTGCCTTATCTTTTTGGGCAAGCAAAGTCAGCCTGCGGGCTTGACACGTGGACAGTCGACGTGGTGCACACATTGCATGTGACATGGCTGATGAGTCAGCCATGTGTTGCAATTGACTCTGAACGGTTACATCACATATTTAACACATGTTGAAATACACACATGAATGTCTTAACCGTTACAACTTGAGAGCTTTGAATGGCTCGACCGTTACACCGTGTTTAATGCCTGTAACGGCTACGACATTGATGGAGAGACAGGCTCCCCCTGGTGGAACTCGCCTATAAATAGGCTTGTCTTGAGCTGTCTCCGGTAACCCCGACGTACCCCAGATAGTGAACAGACGTGTTCCCCATCGCCCGACTAGAGACAACCTCTCACAGCCTATATTGCAACTTTTTGCTCATATTGCTGCATCTTTTTCGTTGTTCTTCCGCAACTCAGTTTCGCCTCTGTTTAGTTCGCCGGAGCCTTTCCGATTGCGGTGCTGCCTCGAAAAGGACAAAACTGTTTTACCTTTGGGGACAAACTGCCGTTAGACGAGCACTACGTCGGCGAATTTGTCTTTCAAGAAGAGGGCTTCCTCGACTCGGCTGGGATTTATCTCATTTTATTTTCTTTTGTTTATTTAATTTCTTTTTATTTCAATTGTTCTCGTACTAGCAATACCTGCAGATATAGTTATAAAAACTTGTTGTACTAGACATAATTAATTGCAGTGTTTTCAGTTCTTCTTTACAGATCTTGTAACCAACATGAAGAGCCTAATTAAGATCCTAAATCATCTGAAAACCTTTTCGATATTGAATTGACAGCTAAATTATTTAATGTATTTATTTAAACTCACACTCTCAGATGTCTTCGGAAAGTTCAAACTCGTTACTCCACTCGGATGTTCTCAGAAAGATCAAACTCATGATTTCTTGGTCACAAATAAGATGTTTCATCACTACAATACGAGTGAGGGGACATATGAAATATTTATTATCACAATGAGTTAGGAACTAAGTTTAGGGGACATATGAAATATTTATTATCACAATGAGTTAGGAACTAAGTTTTAGTTCCCTCCTTAATTTATTCGATGTTTTGATATGTCAAAACCTACTTTAGCACTAAGTTTCTAGCTAGAGTTCTATATTGTAATCCTTGTATAGGATTGTTTGAGTTGTAATAGAACTTAGTGGCTAAAGACCGAGCAAAAGAGATGCTCGAGATTTGAAGATGTGTTCGTGAGTGAAACTTGGTTTCACTAAGTATGGCCAAGACCTATACTGAGTTTGGGTACTCAGTATAGAGATCACCATATTGACTTATGAAAATTCAGTATGAGGGTTGCCGATACTGACTATGGAATGTCAGTATGGAGGCCTTATTTCAAAAGCACGTGGAACACAAGACGAATCAAGCTTAGTTAGACTTAAAGGCGTATAATTGCTAAATAAAAGTCAGTACGAGGATGTCCCTTACTTGGATTCCTCGGACTGGAACTGAGTCTAACAAGAGCAGGTAGAAAGTACATAAAAGTACACCTTTTCATAGCAGAGCAGACCTACCAAAGGATGACTGTGATTGGATCATTCAATCTTGTCTCTAACGATTGGATTTATAGGTATAACGGCCAGAATTTCAAATGTCCGAGGAATCTCCTATAAATAGTCCAAAAGTTCGAATGAAGAACGAACAAGAATCTCTCGAAAAGCTAAGCCGACACTCTGCCAATCTTTCTACTCATAAGTTTTTTGTTATTCCGTGATCCTGTTCACAAGACTTGAGTTTCCAACTCAAGTAAAACATTCGTGCTACGTGGTTTAAAGCACGAGGCAAAGCTTAAAGCTTATGCTATCATCTTGGTGAATATTACTTTCCAAGTAATATTCATAGCAGTCAGTGTTCTACTCTGGACCACTGATTCTTACGGGCGTCTAGCCAACAAGCTGAGTTCTGGAAAGAAGTGGAAACATCCAGCCACCAGGAGGAAGGCTGCGGGTTGCGTCCTCACTTTAACCTAAAGACTAAGTCAACAAGAAGTTCCTAGGCTAGTAGTGACCACAACAAATCAAAGGACGGAGTGTCGACGGACTGTTCATAGATCGTAAGGAGACTTGTAATCAAGCTTAGTGGATTCCCAATTAAGTTCGGAATAGTGGAAGTAGGATATTAAGTATGAGCCACTATAATATCCTGAGTAATTTATTTGCTTTCATTTAAGATTCAACACATTTAAGTTTCTCATATTTATTTTGAAACCTTCAATACTTGTCTAAGTATTGAAGTGTACATCTCTGAAACTTATTTAATCACCATTTGAACTTAAAACTTACTTTCATATACCCGAAACTGAGTTTTAATCAGTTTCGGAGAACAAGTGCAATTCAGACTTACTTTCTGTTGCATATCATATTTCACTAATTTCGGGACCAACAATATGTGTCTTTAACAGTACATATTTGCAATTTCTTGAAGTTAAAATCATATATTAAATTGCTATGAGGTAGATATAAACAACTACTCCTCATATACAAAAATGATTCTTTTTCATATTCCCTTAATCACTGCATTCCAATATCGGAGACTTCATCTATAATGTTATAAATTCACATATGTTTATCATCTCTCACTTTCCGAAAGAATCAAATACATATACTAAAAACCTGCTCTTTCATAATTAAAAAAATTGCAAAATACTTCATCCGTCCCACTTCAATTGTCCACCTTTTCTTTTTTGTCCGTCCTATTTAATTGTCCACCTTTTCTTTTTTGTCCGTCCTATTTAATTGTCCACTTACTTAAAATGGAAAAATAATACCCACTCACTAATAAAATACTAATTTCCTCTATCTCTACTCGCATTGGTTATTGTGCCAAAAGCAAAGTGAACAATTCATATGGGACAGAGGGAGTACACTGTACACACAATCATTAGAAGTTAATCAATTTAAACATCCAAAATATATTATTCTTTTATTTATGCAATATTCGGACATTTTTCTAATTTATAATATTTAACTTATTCATCATCTTTAAAAAATTCTACATTAAATGCATTATGTAATTCAAAACTTTTATAGTAAAACTATAATTAATCTTCATAATAAAATGTAAATTTCGATATCAAAATCGCAATCGAAATTTAATATAAATGTAACTAGAATTAATCGGATCAACCCAATTGACTGGTGGACTATTTCATCTGAGTCTATTATGTAGGATTTTCTTCAAAATGAAACATTTTAATTCTAGTAAATTTTTAATTTATTAATGGGCATTCATGAATTTTCCATATCCACTTTGATATTATCATATGGGCCTCAATTTATCATTGAAAATGAAATTAAGATTTTTGCCAAATGTCAGCCCACATTATTTTATTGACTTCTTGTAATTTTCTTTAAATTTATTACTCCCTCCGTCCCCGGCATTAATCTCATTTTCCATTTTCGTCTGTCCTGCAGAATTAGTCTCATTTCCTAAAATGGAAAAAAATATACTCACACCAATAAAATATTAATTCCACTACACTCACAAATATTGATAACTGTGCCAAAAGCAAATGAGACTAATACCAAGGGACGGAGTGAGTACATTCGTAAAAAGACTAGACAATGAATTAACACTATAATATCAAAGTGTAGACCATCGAAATAATGAAATAATATCTAAGTTGGTCTCCCGAGAGACGGTCTCATTATTTTTTTTTGTGAGACGGAACTTAATATATCATTTCAATAAGAAAATACATTATTTTATTTTTTAATATATTATTTTTTTAACTGTAAAAAATTACATTATTTGCAACAAAGAAATACATTATTTGCAATAAAAAAATACATCATTTCAATGAATTAGAATATATCATTAAATTTGTCTCACAATAAAAATAATGAGACTGTCTCATATAAAAGTTTGCCAATGTTTAATAATCAGCAATCGAGATTGACATTATTGAATATTGATTTTCAAATTCATCAAAGCAGTCCAAATTTCAAATTAATTTAATCTCATCAAATTCAACTTATGCACTTCTAGCGTTTGGTCAGAGTTGTAAATTTGAATTTTTATCAATATTTTCAACGTCAATAAATCAATAACTAGTTGTTGAGTTGAAACATTATATCTGCTTTAAATGCATTTCAACATACCCAACCTTGCAATATAGTGGTTAAACGTTTTATTTTTAAATTGATAATAAATTTGAATGTAGGAAGGGATACCCTCCTTATATAAAATTGATTATCTCAATTTAAAAATTAAAAATGAAAAATAAAGTGCACTTCAACCAATGAATAAGTTAGAAGTTTAATTTCGAGTATGATTCAGAAAGAGGGAAAATCTGAAATAGCCATTTCCTAATATTACATTCACAAAATAGCCACCCTTATGAAAAACTTCAAAAAATAGCCAAAGTACATGTTTTTAGATTAAAATGTCTAAATCAGGCAATCAAATCTTTTGAAATGTGTGAAATGTTTAACGGTCGAGTTCTTTACTAATATTGTATAACACAACTTTATATTTATTGTTTTTTAAATTCGCAATGGCATAAAATATACACGAAATCCTTCCAGCTTGCATTCGGCCTTTTGAAATATATCTCGGCCAGACAGATATATTTCGGAGGTCTATTTTTTATTAATTTTTAGAGTGTGATGAAATAAAATATAATATATTGATGTTTTAGTTGAAAAAAATTCGGCTTGCTTTCGAGAATTTCAGATATATCTCGCCCAAGGAAGATATATTTGGAAGGATTTATTTTTAAAAATATAATTCATTTATTTAAATTCTAAAACATTGAAATTAAGTAAAATAAATGATAAAAAGTCTCAATTTGCCAAGATTTTGATCAAATGATATATTCTAAAAAAAATTATTTGTAAAAAAACTATAATTCTAGTTATTTAATTTTAAATAAATAAAATAAACAATAATTAAGATCCAATTGGGCAATTTCGAGCAATTGAGATATATCTTGGCCTAGTGCGAGTTATTTCGAATTTTTAATTTTTTTAAAAATATAATTCGATTCTTATAATTTTAAAAAATTAAATTAAATTAAATAAATGTTAGATGAGTCCCTATTTGGCAAGATTTCGGTCAATTGAGATATATCTTTCTCAAGTGATATATATTTCGAATTTTCTATATTTTTAAAAAAAATCAATCGTGTTTTTGAATTTTAAAAAATAGAATAAATGATAAATATGTCTCAATTGGGCAAGATTTGTGCCAAATGAGATATATTTGGATTTTACTCAAATAAATATTTAAATATGGGCTGTAATAATCGAGCTATATTTCGGTTCGCTTATGGGCTTTATTTCCGAGCGAATTGAGCTTGAATTCGGTGTT
>JAPKLW010000040.1:887242-909002 GCA_026898455.1 Plectranthus barbatus
GATGATAAAATGCTTGAAAATTGGGATATATTTGACGGGATATATTTCGCTATATTGAGATTGAATTCGGTCAATCTGGATATATTTCGGTTTTTAGTTTAAAAAAAATTAAAAAATGGATGAGAAATTGATAAAAATTGGGCAGGATTTAACGGGATATATTTCGCCAAATTGAGATGGAATTCGCCAAATTGAGATTGATTTCGGCAATTTCAGATGGATTTCGGCATTTTGTTATTTATTTCGGATTTTTTAAAAAATAATCTATAAATCAAGTTTTTTTTCACGTGAATGACTGTCACTTTTGCATGCATAGTACAAAACACATGCATGCCAATACATTGAATTCAAACTGATAATTAATATGGTCAATTTTTTACTAGAAAGTTGCTCAAATAATTGTAGTATGACTATTGAATATGTACTATACAATACAGAAATAATTTTGGACCATTCGGGGACTGAATTACAATTCAATTTTTCTCAGAAAATTGAATTGTAATTTGTTTCATCCTCAAAACAATACCATACTCTGAAAACTATCTCTACACCCTCTCAAACACTCATTCTCCAAAAATTCTCTCTAAATTAAAAAAATGGATTACCGTTCTATCATTTTGCATTACAATGGTCAATGGGACAATCTATACAACTACATCGGTGGAGATGAAAGAGTTGTCATGCTACCTTCTCATGATATCACACTAGAAGAATTGCAGAGGAATGTTCAATACATCCTCCATTCTCATGCCATGGTGGGTTCTTACACCCTTTATTATCTTGCTGAAACAAGAAGTGGGAGGACGGTTCCTTCGGTGCTCGCAACAAACACGCTCCTTCAACGGCTTTGTAACATGTATTGGGAGCCGAATGTTTATTTAGTGATGAACTTGCAATCCGATGGGGGTGCTGGAGGATCTCGCCGACAACCATCTCCGTACAGGCCACACATGGCTTCATTGAGCCCACAACCACACAACCCTTATAGTCCAACACCAGAAGAACTACATCGTTTTTCATCATCAGTGAGATTTGGAGAGGGAAGCAGTGAAAGTCGAAGTTCTCCAGTCCCAGATTCAAATGAAAATGCTCCAGATGATGACAGTGACGATGATGCTGATTTCGGTGCGCACCAACAAAATCAGAATATAGTTGTCCATTCCGATGATGAAGAAGCTGAATTCGATACAGACTCATCAGATGGTGATGAACGCCAAAATTACAATGCTTCATTGTTCAATTGTACAATTGAAGATTTCACCTCTTGGGTGAGAGAACAAGGTGGGATGGGTGCCATTGTATCAAGCCTACTTCCGGCTAACCCATTACCGGCAGAAACAATTGAAGGTCTAAGCAGTCAAATGAATAATTGGTTACTTCCAATTATTCCGATAGATACATCCGACTCACCTGTATTGCCAGATGTACAAGAAGTATTGGAAGGGGAACTGGAAAAGGGCAAAATGTTTTGGAGAAAAGAGGACTTGTACGTGGCTGTCGGACTTTGGCACATGGAGCATCACATTGAATTCAAAGTGACGCGTTCTTCTACAACTCGGGTGGTGTACAATTGCAGCCGCAATCCTAATTGTACATTCATCCTACGTGCCTCGAATTCAGCGGGATGTTGGGTAGTCCGCGAATTCATCCCAACTCATAGTTGTACTTTGAGTCTAAACAACATCCGCAGTAGAACTATACGATCAAAGGCAATCTCAGCTTACTTTGCTCGGAGGATGCGTATACAAGGATCTATCATCAAGCCGCGCGATATAATGGCTGAACTACAACAGAGTTTTGGTATTAAGGTCAGTTACAGCAATGCATTGCGCGCTAGAAATGGAGCTATATCGATGATTTATGGTGGCTTAGAAGAATCATTCAACTTGCTACCAAAATATCTCGATGTTCTCCAAAAATGGAATCCGGGCACTATTACAGACGTGGATATCGGCGAGGATCAACGATTACGCCATTTCTTTGTTGCCTTGAGTGTGTCACGTGCGGCTTTCGGGAATTGTTTAAGGCAAGTGATTGTGGTGGATGCTACACACCTGAAGGGGCGAAATAAAGGTGTGTTATTGGTTGCTGTTACCAAAGATGGCAACGAACAAATCTTTCCTCTGGCTATTGGATTTGCACCGATCGAGAACGATGAGAGTTGGACGTGGTTTATGTCACGACTGCGAATGGCTTTCGATTGTAGTCCACAATTGCTAATTGTTTCGGACCAACACATCAGCATTACCAAGGCAGTAAGCTCAGTTTATCCAGAGGCGACGCATGCCTTATGTGGTTATCATATTCAAAATAAGTTGACGACATTCAATTCAACTATCGTGCAGTTATACCACAAGGCAGCCTATGCATACCGTTCTATCGTCTATCAGAAGGCAATGGACCAGATTCAACAGCATTGCCCCACTGCATACAACAAACTCATGACAGTGGGGCCTGAAAAGTGGGCTAGGTCTAAATGTCCGGTTCGCCGTTATAGCTTCATGACATTGAATGCAGCAGAAGTGTTCAACTCCAGGTTATTAGATGCTAGACGTCTACCCATCTGTTCCATTATTGAGCTATATAGACACATTGTCGAAAAATGGTTCGATGAACGGCGAGCTAAGGCGTTTGCAAGATACGATGACTTGACTGAGGAAGTCGTGGCCAAAATGAGTCCATTGTCGGATATTTCACACAAGTACACGGTTTCGCCTGTTTCTGAATATCATTTCAAAGTCAAAGACAAGGATAGAACTTGGAAGGTGGATCTTGAAGTCAGCTTATGCGATTGCCGGGAGTTTCAGATGGATCTGATTCCATGTTCACATGCTATTGCTGCAATTCGGTTAGTAAAATATATCGATAGAATTAAACTTTCTTTCATAACGATCAAGTTTTTAATTATTATTGTTGCAACTTCAAGGGTTTAGGTGTGTACGACTATGTTTCGGAGTACTACAAGACATCAAACTTGCGAGAAACTTATGGAGGAATTGTACACCCTCTTCCTCCAAGAGATGAGTGGATTGTATTACCGGAGGCACAAGCATGTGTTGTTTTGCCACCCATCGTCAATCGCCAAGCCGGTCGACCAAGAAATAGTCGTCGTCCTTCGGGAGCACAGGCGGGACAAACATCGACTAGTAGACGACGAGCACCAAAAAAATGTAGTATTTGTGGATCATCAAGTCACACAAAACGTGCTTGTCCGGAAAGAATTCCGCCTAATTAATTTGTTACATTTTTACAAATTTTATTGTACGTATTGCAATATGTGTGAACAACAAATCTCATATTTGAATGCTTATTTATATCTCACATCTCAATTCCAAATACTTGTGATTTGCATGATTTCAATTCAAAATACCCGTGTTTAGCAAATGAGGAATTTGTATTCAATACATGTAATGTAATTTAAAATCTAAAAACAGGTTCAAACTCCAGCCAAAATTATAACAACTTCCATTTGTAAACCCTATTATGTATTAAATTATGATTATTTCTTTAGTTCAAAATATAATTTCGTTAGTAAAAAAATTACATGGTGAATTATTAATGAATATTTATAAAATAAGCATGCATAGTTTTTAAAATAAAAATGGTGAATTCAGCTGTAAATTATCGAACTCAAGCTCAATATATTGAAAATGACGAAATCAAGATAAGTTTAAAAAATAATATAGTCAATTCCGAAATCAAGCTGAAAAAGACGAAATCAAGCTGAAAATGCCGAACTCAAGCTGGAAAATGCCGAAATCAAGCTGAGGATATATTCCCTAATATTTTATTGGTTTATTATTAATTTTTAAATGAAACCATAAATTTTTAATAATAAAAAAACAATTCTGTTAGGGTTTACACATAAACCGAAAAAATTGATTGGTGGACTAAGACATATATGACAGACAAAGTACAATTTGGCTATTTTGTGTAGTTTTTCATAAGGGTGACTATTTTGTGCATGTAGTTATAAAATTTGGCTAGTTAAAATTATTTCCTCATTCAGAAATCCCACAAAATTGTAGATAACAGAATCTATTCAGGTCTTAGCTGAGTAAAGATTCACAATGTAAAATAATTACTTATTAAAACAATTGAGTTAAATTTGAATTTAAGGTTAATATTCTGGGTAGTTCATCAAAAAACATATTAATTATACACTTTTAATTAGCGCTATTGCTTTTCCATTTAAATGAAGTATCTTGAAATTGAATATTGAAATGCAAATCTAAGAAAATTGCTTGATGTTTACCAATTTAATGCAATAATAGTGGCTTCCGATCCTAGAGCACAGTGATTAATTATATATATAATTTCAAAATTAAAAAATAAAATAAAATCCTCATTATCAAGAATTGATGAGAAGCCATGTGTTCAATAATTCATAATCTAATTAAAAATGAATAAATCTCACTGGCTGATGAACCATGATGAACCATCTGATCTCATGTTTGATTTATGGAAATAATTTTGCATAAACAAACCAAAAAGATGACACTGCGTGAAGGAAAAAGGGATTTTTCATTAATAAATTATCTTTATGATTGTTGACTCTCCAAAGTCCAAAATAAAACTTTAATGCATTTTCTATTTTACTATTATAAAACTCTATCCAAAAACAAATATTGCTGTAAATTTCAAAACACAAGTTGAATAAAATGAAGAATTATTCACGACTATTATTATAGCTTAAATTATTCAAAACTACGAACTCAATAAAAAAGTCAAACAACTAAGAAGATTTTATCTCGATTTTTTTTTGGTGAGAAAATAGAATAACATCACAATGCCCATCCCCAGTCTCTACTAAATGAGTTTAGATAATCGAGTTTAGACTCAATAAAAATCCATTTAAACTCATTTGAAAATGTTTATTAAATAAAGATAACACCATCTACGACATCGTTTTATTAATTAGATGGATAAAAAAAACGATCAATTATTTTATATAAATCGGTTAATTTATTCTACAAATTGGTTTATTTTCAAAGTATTAAGATGAGAATAACTATTTAAAATCATCTCACCAAAATAAAATCCGCAAAACGGTTTCATAAAACTTTTTGTCCTACGTAAATGAGCTAAATTAAATTGGCAGCATTCGACTAGATAAGCAATCTAATTACGTTATCTTGAAAATTAAATATTTTTACCTTTTTATATTTTAATTAATAGTAAGAGATGGGATTCCGAGATTTGAGTTAACACGTGGTGCACAACGAGTACGTGCGGTAAACCCAATTTATGTTTTCAGCTCACTCTGAAAATTGTGAAAACTTAATTAGCCGAGCAAATTTTAAGTCACAATTTCAGTTAAACAACAACGAATGAGTCAATTGTTTGATTTCAAATCAATTGGAAGCAAATAAAGTATAAAAATTTGTAAGAGATAAAGTTTGTAGTAATTTGGGAGCCAATTTTCCACTTTTCGTTCACATGGAACTAAATTCACTATTCTTAGTTGCTTACGGTAATTTAATACGGTTTACAATTTTGGTTCTACTCTGGCTGAGTCTCCAACACAAGCCCTCCTTTCTACAACTTCAACTATCCACGCTACTTGAATAGAGTTTGCAGCTTACGTTCTTCTACTAGCTGAAATTTTCACGATCTCAGCTACAAGTTATGAAGGCTACTATTCTCTTCACGAAAGTTGGTCTGGTGGGTTGTTCCTAAGGATCTGCGTTAGCTCAGAGCCTCTATTGATGATCAGCTAATTGGGCTCCTGTGATGTTGTGCTTAAGAAATACAAAAGGCTTAAGAGAGCCTTAGAGAGAGAGATTTAGAGGATGTTGTAGTAGAATTGGTAATCACACCAGTGCAAAATTTTCTCTCTCTTCTATTCGATAGTATATTTATAGGCTTGATTTGAATACTAACCATTGAGAAAGGTGTGATATGATCACATACTTTCTGCAGGTGAATGTATGTATGTTGATGAATAATTCTGCTGCTTTTGTCCTTTGGATGAGACATCTTGAACGACAGAAGCAAAGCTGGTGATCAGGCAGCTTCGCGTATCCTTGTCGATCAACTCTCTTTTTATCAGTTGTCTAGTTCCTCTTGAACTATTAGTTGGTACTGTTCTCATAGCTGGTGAGTTATTTCTTATAACCGTTATTTTTTTAATGGAAATGCATTTATTTGAACTCACACGTCTTATGTCCAAAAGAAATCACGAAGTCATGAAATCTTGATCATAGGAAGGTGCTTTTACAACAGTGCCCCGAGTAAAGGATAGTTGTGGCTGTTAGAAAGGTATTACAAAATCTGAGATTCAGAAACACACGGTAAAAGGTACAAGAAAATATATGTGAAACAACTAATCAACAAGTAAGTCGAGTCGAGAGAACTCTTCCCGCAAGACAGATAATGCCTCAGTAGTGCTTGGAATAAGGCAGTATGTCCCCAAAGGTAAAATGGCTTTCGTCTCGATCGAAGCAGCACCGCAGTCGACAGAGCTCCGGCGAACTGGAGTGGAGCAGGAGCAGAGTTGGCAGGAAAAGGAATGCAGCAGCTAGGAAGCAAGAATGCAGCTAAGAGCTATTTTTGGAACACTGTTGAATGCACCTGGGGATGCCTATTTATAGACATGTCCACCACCTGGGGAGCTTGCTGGCAATCAAGGCATGACGGCGGTTACGACGCGTGTCTCCCGGATTGAGTGGTTACGGCGCACAAGTTTAGGGAATGTGTTGTTTGAATTCACACAGGTCTGTAACTCCCGCAGACACGTCACGTGTTGACATGCTCGCAATGTCACGCACACGAAAGCTCCACACTATACTATTGGGCCAGATAATCGAGCCCAATCAGCCCGTTGAGTCGCAAAAAAGATAAGGCACTTTCGGGCCAAGCCCAGACCCGAAGCTAAGATCCAAGTCCAAGTTCGAACCGGACCCGAGGCACGAGGCGCGGGCGCTCGGCCTGCGGCCTCGCTGAGGCCGAGGCGGGCGACGGCGGGCGCGTAGGAGCACAGGTCCTCACCATGCAACACCCCCAACACACTGTGTTATTACACCACATCAGTGTAAATGTATTTAAACCTGTTATCGAGGTCCTAGTATGTTTAGGAATTGGGTTGGGGGTGTTAGAATCGTTGCAACAGGAGGGGAAATTTCCATGGTTTTCTGGGTATTATTGTGTCGACCTGCAGGAGCTGCCAGCGCCGATCAGCGTTCTGGCATTGGTCGATATGTCCGATGACGGTTGATAACTGCAGAAAGCAGCGAGCAAATAATATTTTTACACCCTAAGGTGGTCGATCCCACAGGGACTGTGCAATGAAAAATCCAAAGTACTAGCTATAGTTCTTAGAACATAGATGTTTGAGGAAATAGAAAAGGGGATTTTGTTTTTGAAATTAAAGATGACAATGCAAGAAAATAAAGGGTTTTGAAAACAATAAAGAAAAGCACATATCCTAGGGCAGATATTCTAATCATCAACATGTAAATATCAATCAACTCAGCAATGGGGAAAACATAGATTTTTGTGGATTAAATTCGTTGGTCAGGCAATTAAATCCTAGATTATTAATTAGTGACTATCTCCTCTCGGTCTCAAGAACACCAAATTAATCAATCTCATAATTATCTAATTATTCCTATGTAGGTTTCTTCCTTTTGAGACAGAAAACAAACACAATTAATTTCCTCTTCCTGTTAATAATTTTCATCTCTCGATCCATCAATTATTAACTATAAACCTAGATTTCAATTCACCTCTTGGTCCCTCTTTTAATCTAGATTATAAAATTAAATCAGAGAATTAATCCATGCTATATGAGTTGATATCAATTAGACATGCATCAGAAAAGAAATCATAACCCTAGAACCTGTTTAGGGTTCTAGCCACAAATCATGACTAGAAAATAAAGAAACATATTATTAATGAACTTACAAATAAAATAGGAACCTTCAATGTCTTGAAAAACTCCAATGTATTCAGCAAAAACAGAGAAAAGAAGATGTAATTTCGTGCCTAAGAGTTCATATTTATAGAGGGGGAAGAAGACCTAATTTGAGTATTGGGTAAAAATAGCAAAAACTGCCAAAACAGGTCAAAAACAGCCTTTTCGGACCTTCGTGCCGATCGACAGGCAGGCTGTCGATCGACACAACCATCCAGTCGAAATTCGGGCTGAAATTTGTGTCGATTCTGCAACTTTGACCTCTGTTTCGATCGACAGAAAGAATTTCGATCAACAGGAATGTTTTGACCTCTGTTTCGGTCGACACAAATCCTGTCTCTCCACTAGGGGTGTAAATGAACCGAGCCGAGCCGAGTAGTAAGATGATCGAGCTCGGTTCGTTAGATTTTTACCGAGTTCGAGCTCGGTTCAAGTTCGATAAAAAATCTTAATTTTTTGATCGAGCTCGAGCTCGAGTTCGAGCTCGAAAGATCGAGTTCGGCTCGAGCTAGGTTCGGGATCGGCTCGACAATGATAATTATCGAGCATGACTCGAGCTCGACTCGGACTCGAGATCGAGCTCGATTCGAGCTCGAGATCGGGCTCGAATTCTTTAATTAGATTATGCTAAACTAATCATATATTATAAGTAATAAGTTATAAGCTGATTTAAAATTTTAACTTGTAATTATAAATTAAGGTTTTCAATAGTTTATATAGAGTAGAGGTAATAGTTATAAAATAAAGAGTTAGTTTTAAACATCTAGTTTTATTTTACTTTTTTCATTATCAATACATTTTAACAAAGTTTTATGATTCAATAGTTAATTATATAAATATATTATGTATTAATACTTGTATATTGAGTAACTATAACTAGGAGTTTGTATTAATTGTATATTTTTATCTTAATTGTTCATTATCTAAACATTTTAACAAAAGTATTATGATTTAATAGTTTTTATAGATATATGATATACTATGCATTAATATTTATATTTTGAGTAATTATAACTTAGGAGTTTGTTTTAACTATATGTTTTATTCTTACTTTATGACTTAATAAGTTATATACATATATTATGCATATATATTTGAATATTGAGTAACTAACATTGGAGTTTATTTTAATTATATATTTTTATCTTACTTTTCCATTATCTATACATTTTAACAAAAGTTATGATTTAATAGTTTTTATAAATATATCATATGCAGTAATATTTATATATTTAGTAATTATAACTTAGGAGTTTGTTTTAATTATATATTTCTATCTTAGTTTTTCATTATGTGTACATGTTTAAAAAAGTTTTAAGATTTTATAGTTTATATAAATTTATAGTTTACACATTAATATTTGTATATTGAATAATCATAAGTTAGAAGTTTGTTTTAATTATATAATTTTATTTTAAATTTCCATTATATATACATTTTAACAAAAGTATTATAATATAATTGTTTGTATAGACTTATTATGCATTAACATTTGTGTTGAGTAAATATAACTTATGAGTTTGTTTAATTATATATTTTTATCTTAACTTTCCAATATACTTACATTTTTAAACACATATTAAAATTTAAAAGTTTATATATATATATATATATATATATATATATATATATACAATAAAATAGTATAAAATATATAAATATAATATTTTAATAAAAAAAATCGAGCTTATTAACGAGCCTACTCACAATCTTTTAAACGAGTATGTATTCGAGCTTATAAACGAACCAGCTCGCGAGCTTTTAAACGAGCATGCTCGCGAGCCTATAAACGAGCTTGCTCGCGAACATGTTCGAGCTCGAGCTCGATAACGCTCGGTTCGAGCTCGAACTCGAAGATGTTCGCGAGCTTAGCGAACCGAACACATCCGAGCTCGAGCTCGGCTCGATAATATTATCGAGCTCGACTCGAAGCTCGAGCTCGGCTCGTTTAATAAATAATCAAACTTCAATCGAACTTTTTTCGAGTCGATATCCGAGTAGCTCACGAGTAGCTCGGCTCATTTACACCCCTACTCTCGACACAGAAACATCTGTCTGCGCAGTCTCACGGTTTTGGCCATAACTTTTGCTCCCGAACTCCGATTGACCCGATTCCAGTTGCGTTGGAAAGCTAATTCGAATATCTTTCTCTTTCCATGCTCCATTAGCTCCGATTCCACGTGTGGAAGAATTCGTGACTGTTCTTTTGAACATCATCTGCTTTCGGTACGGGTTTCCAATGAATTTGGCCTAAAACCTGCAAAATTCACCCATCAAAGGCAAAACACCCTCTAAAGTAGACTCATGCACAGAAATAAGTAAAAACATAATGTAAAACACTTGAAACAATGGAGAAAAATATAGATAAGTGAGTATAAATATGAGCTTATCAACGGTCGTGTAGCAGGCGTCGGTCGCCGGCGAGACCTGAGCGGCTATTTTTCCTGATTCTCTGCTATATATATATATATATATATATATATATATATATATATATATAGGGTAGTGATTAGGTGATAATAGGATTTCCCATGCTAAATGAGAAAAAATCTGAGCCATTAAATATTTCAATCTACGGCTCAGGTTAAATAAATCCCGTCCAATTTTCGGTGCATTTTTTGCACATACGCAATGCATAAAAGGGCAAAAATGTAAAAAATGTATATTCAATAATTTCATTTCGTGCAGTTCATAAAAAATAATATGCATACGTTCAATGTAAAAAATGCAACATTTTAGTTATAAAACTGCAGCATATAATCAATGCAAAAAATGCACTTAATATGAATACAAAAATGCATATGCTTTAGAATAAAAATGCATCTTATTCAAGTTAATAATTCATCATTTGATGCAAAAAATGCAAATATTTGGGAACATTTTTTATGCGTAATTGATGCATTTTTTTATCCTGAACGTATCAATGTAAAAAATGCACTCAATATGAATACAAAAATGCATATGCTTTAGAATAAAAATGCATCTTATTCAAGTTAATAATGCATCATTTGATACAAAAAATGCAGATATTTTGGAAAAATTTTTATGCGTAATTGATGCATTTTTTATGAGTAATTGATGCATTTTTTTTATCCTGAACGTATCAATGTAAAAAATGCACTCAATATGAATACAAAAATGCATATGCTTTAGAATAAAAATGCATCTTATTCAATTTAATAATGCATCATTTGATACAAAAAATGCAGATATTTTGGAACATTTTTTATGCGTAATTGATGCATTTTTATGAGTAATTGATGCATTTTTTTATCCTGAACGTATCAATGTAAAAAATGCACTCAATATGAATACAAAAATGCATATGCTTTAGAATAAAAATGCATCTTTACAATATATATATATATATATATATATATATTGTAACGCCCCCAACTGGCCTTCCCAATTTGGGGCCACGTTACATTGATGTTTCAGGTTTTAACAAACACCGTTCGAGAATTTTTATTTTTTTTTAAGCGGAAGACTTCAATTTAGAAGAAAAGATAAATAAACAGTTGAAATATGTACTTCGAGTCAGTTCCACAAAATCAAGTTTAAATGTTATAAAATCAGAAGTGGGAAGGGTTAAATCAGAGAGCGGTGCAGCAGTGTGTGTAGCGTGATGGTGACATGTATATGAAGATACATGTCACAGGATCTTTTCAAAAGCCACTTCGTTTCACCAGCTTACACCCCAGAACTCCCATCCTTGCTGCTTAACCTGCACGTTTTAGAAATAACGCGAGGGGCTGAGTACTGACGTACCCAATGAGAAACATGCCCAGAAACATACAATTATATAGGAAACATGCTATGCAACTCACACAGATAGACATGGGGTTTTGTTGAAAAGAACCATGCTATCTAAAACATTTTATTTTGCACGGGCTATTTATATGTTATAATATATGTTTCAGTGTTGTAACTGGAAGTTGGCCGACTTCCAAGTTACGATGATCAGTCAGGAATGTAAACACACTCAACCTACTGTCATCTAAGTGCACTAGTCTCAGAAACCCATTTCGAGACCCGATCATTTTAATAATAATATTCACATGATCCAACTGGAGGACACTCCGCCTCATTCCAACAACAACAACATATGGGGTCGGTTCACCCATTTCCTTATCAAATGGGCTAACACCCTGTTCACTAAGTGAGTTCTAGCGCAGTTATGAGAACCTGGTTCCAAACTCATTAGTTATTCTCCCTGTCGATGGGAATCGACAGAGGACATATATAATAGCACAAAACATGCATAGCAGTTTCAGTTAAAATAAAACAGTTTGTACGCATTTTGAAAAGAAAACACGCATTTTGGTTTTTACTGAAATAGTTTCCCACCTGATGTTTGGCTTTGGGTATAGATGTTCTGCTAACTAGAGCTTACTTTCCAACCTTCAATCTCCTACAAAAGTCAATGTTCACCAAATTAGGACGAACGATCTAGGACAACGATACACCTAATCAATTCCAAAACCAATTCATAATCAACACTTCCTCAATATAATCCCCTAATCTTTATCGTTCAATTCCAATTCAACATCCCTTTCTAACTCAACATCCATATTCAATCCCATATCGATTCGTATTTCATAACCAACACATCTCGAATCATATCATCATGATCAACATGCTTCCCATATCATATATTAATCTTAGGGATTGAAAGGGTTCAAAATGGAATGAAAAATAGCTCAAAAACCATGTTTTATACTTCAAGGTTGAAGCCCATTCCGAACGGAACTTGTCCGTCCCGAACAGGATGGACAACGAGCAAATAATTGCTCGGCCGAACCCGATCCTGAGCGGGACCATCCCATCCCGAATGGGATGGGGTCTTGGTTCGTGCACGTTGCCCGTTTGAGGCTCGTCCCGAGCGGGATGCCTCTGTCCCGTTCGGGACGAGTCGTGTTCTCCGACGAACTCGCCGGTTTCTACCCTAAAACTCGATTGTTCTCGCAATTTCTCCGACCGATCTTACATGCAATTACATGAATGATATCCCTAGAACACGAATCCAACCACCAATCACGAAAATACGCAAGAAAAACGGAAGAGAAAGATAGCTTACCGGAGCTCCTCCACACACGGCGGCGGTCGCGATTTCCAGCGTCCAAACTGGGGTTTCTCAACGTCCGAACAATCCCTACACGATGGGGAACACAAATCTAGCATCAAAACACTAAAATTTGGCCGGAATATCGAGATTTAAATCAAAGAACATTCAAAATCGCACCAGACACCCACCTCAACTTCTCTCTTCGATAACTTCCTCGTTCCTCGTCCTCTTGGAGCTCACGAGTACTCAAATCGAAGCAGGGAATACGAGCTTCGCAACGGTGGTGGTGGCTCGCAGAATGGTTGCCGGAGTTGGCCGAAAAGTGAGCCGGAAGTATGCTGACGGGAATCGGGGTGTGGGGAGGGTTTTTGAACTCTTTCTCTCTCTAAAATTATATAATAAGGTCGAAGTGATATATTATATGATATATATATTTTATATAATTTCCCACACATATATATATATATATGTATGTATATATACACATACATAATTATGTAATTGCACATACTTATGTAATTACACTTCACTTCCCTCAAATATATTCATAATAAATCATATTCTTTTCCAAAATTCTCAATATCTCTTGATAATCCTCCAAAATTAAATTAACCAAGCTCATTATCCATTAGATTTCCAATCTTATACAATGTGATCCAACTCCATTTTTTAAAAAAATTCTCTACATCCAATCATCGAAATAAACACGTAAACTTTGGAAATAAAATACTTTATTAGTTTCGAGTAATTCGTACAAAATCAAATTAATACACGGGGTATTACATCCCCTCACCCTTATAAAATTTTCATCCTGAAAATTACAAATCTTCAAAGAGTTCGGGATAACTCTCTTTCATCTTTTCCTCTAGCTCCCATGTGGCTTCTTCACGCCCATGGTGACTCCACAACACCTTAACGAGCAGAATTGACTTATTTCGGAGCTCCTGAATCTTTATGTCTAGTATGGCCTCTGGCTTTTCCTCGTACCGTAAATCTGAGATCAAAATTACGTCTTCTTGTCGAATCACATGGCTCGGATCATAAACATATTTCCTCAGCTTAGACACGTGAAACACATTGTGGATATTGCCCATACTCGGGGGTAATGCCAATCTGTATGCCACTGGACCAATGCATTCCAATATCTCATATGGGCCCACGTATCGCGGTCTCAACTTGCCTTTTACCCCGAAGCGCACTATTCCCCTGGAGGGTGAAACTTTGAGGAACACATTGTCCCCAACATCAAAACACAACTCCGCCCTCCTAGAGTCGGCATAAGACTTCTGTCTACTCTGCGCTTCTCTGATTCTTCCCTGATTTGCCGGAATATCCTCCTTCCGAATCATCAGCTGATGATACCCCGATCGCAGATCAATCTTAGAGAATACTTTTGCTCCCTTGAGCTGATCGAATAGATCATCGATCCTCGGTAATGGGTATCTGTTTTTCAGCGTCAACTTATTCAACTCTCTGTAGTCAATGCACATACGCATTGATCCATCCTTCTTCTTTACAAACAAAACCGGTGCACCCCATGGTGACACGCTTGGCCTGATATAACCCATGTCCAATAGCTCTTGTAGCTGGACCTGTAACTCTTGTAACTCCTTTGGGGCCATGCGGTACGGTGCTTTAGAAATCGGTGCCGCACCCGGTTCCAAATCAATGGTAAACTCCACCTGTCTATCTGGTGGTATCCCTGGTAGTTCCTTCGAAAACACGTCCTCGAACTCCCTTACTATCTGAACATCCTGTACTGTTAGCTCGGGCTTCTCTTCTCCTTCCAAATATACTAAATAAGCTTGGTTTACTGCCTTTCGCCACAACTTCGTTGCCTGAATTACAGAGATTACAGGTACCCTCTGCTTCTTTCTAAATCCATGCACAAATGCCTCCTCATTCCCTAGCTGCGGAATGACTACTCTTCTCTCATGACACAAAATCGTCGCTTTATTTTCCGACAACCAATCCATTCCTAGGATTACATCTACGTCATGAATATCCAAAATATTCAGCTCGGCTACTTGAATTTCATTCTCATTCATCTTGATTCTCAAGTCTCGGCACACTAAAGTAGAAGTAGTTGTTTCTCCTGAAAGTATTGCTACGTTCAAGTCATGACTATTCTTCTCTACTTCAAGTTCTAATGCCTCAACACATGCAGATGAAATGAATGTATGCGATGCTCCCGTATCAAATAATACCATAACAGGTATATCATTAATGCATCCCATACCTGCCAGATTGCTATCATCCTGATTCCTATCCAAAGCATAGGCCCGGGCTCTCCTCTGTTGACCATCGCCGTCTTGGAGGTTTCCTTCTTGGTTTCTATGTGGGGCCTGATTACCTTGCCTACCACCCCCTCTGTTTCCAGCATTGCCTCTCCACGGCTGACAGTGCCCTCTGATAGCCCTCAGATGTGGGTTGGCAGGTCTCTGAAAGTTCTGGCTGTTGCCTCCCTCAACTGGTGGTGTAGGGCAGTTGTTTGCATAATGCCCTTGCCCTCCGCAGTTGTAGCATCTGACTGCATTTCCTTGACAGCCACCTGTATGTCTCATGCCACACCTTTGGCAGTTCTGCGGTCCCGCCTGATCTCGCCTCTGAGCCAGGTGAGGGTTGAACCTCTGAAAGTTCTGATGGTCTGGCCTCCCTTGGAAATTCTGCGGTCTTCCCCGGTCATGGCATTTTTTGGTTGCCTTGACCCTGCACAAATTGCCTTGGCGGCTCCTCAAATTTCCTCTTTTGGTTCGAACCTGAAGCCTGCGCCTCCTGCGCTCCCCATTCTGGCAATTTCTTCATGTTCTTGGACGCTTCAATCTCCAAGGCATGGCTTAACAGCTCTTGGTAGCTCAACCCTTTCATGGTCGCCAGTTGGGTGCGAATCTCCTCACACAGACCATCCCTGAATTTCTCAGCCATTTTCTGCGGTGTATCTGCCAAATGTGGTGCCATCTGGAGTAGCTCACCGAACTTAGTGTCGTACTCCTCCACCGTTAGCTTTCCTTGCTCAAAGAGGAAGAATTCCACCGCCCTCTCCTTTCTGTACTGCTTCGGAACATACTTCTCAAAGAATGCTTCCTTGAACCTTTCCCAGCTTATGTTATCCCTTTCTGCTAGTGCGACAGACTTAGCATAAGTCTCCCACCATCTGTCCGCTTTTCCCTTGAGCTGGTAGGACGTGCAGTTAATCTTCTCCTCCTCGGAGCATCTCATATGCTTGAATATCTTTTCAAGCTCGCGGATCCAATCCTCTGCTGCTGTGGGTCCTCCAGTCCCATCGAAAGTCGGAGGGTGCTGCTTTCTGAAAGTTTCCACCCACATCACTGATGAAATTTCTGGTATGTTTCCTTGGGGTGGTGGAACTGGTCCGTGCTGCCCTGCAGCGTTCTCATCATCAGATAAAATTTCTAATTCCTCATACTCCTGGTTTAATGGAGCATCCTCCCATAACGGTTCCTCGTGCATCGGTTGTGGGATGGCTCTCCCACGCCCTCGGCCCCTCTGGCCTCTGCCTCTCCCTCTGCCTTGATCAATATATTCCATTATTTCTTTCTGCAAAATAACATCAATCAATATCTCTCAAAAGTCTCAACAAGATAATCATTACTCAACTAAAAATTCTCAAATAACCATCATTCATAATAATTCAACAATCTTGCAATAATCAATTAACTCTTCAACACAGCGTTCTAATGCAATTCATCAAAATAAAGGTCTTCATCAACATCAACAGATGCGTCTACCACAAAATAAAAGGTTCAAATGGGGTACAGAACAACTGAAAAATAAAGTCATAATATCCATCACTCAGATCCCTCAGATGGGTCCTCCTCCTCCTCGTCATCCTTGGCCTTCATCGGTCCCTCTCCTCCATCCGGAGCATCCGTCCTCCTGCCTCGACTGCCCTCTGTATCGCTGGATAGGCATATCGGCGCCTGTCTTGTCCCATAGCCGTGGATGGTCCCATATCTGCCAAACATATCCTCCTGTCCGCTAGGAGTCGGTCCAGGCCACATCTTCGCGCTGTCCCGACCTGAATCCTGTGCTGGTACGGCCCGACTGGGTCCTCCAACCTCCCACTGTGACTGCAGATACGATGGAACGGGTGGTCTAAGGTCTCCTGAAGGCAATATCGGGTCCTGATACTGTGTAGGGGACTGGACTGAAGCCATGGACATGTTACCAAGTGCATAAGGATCATAAGTCCCTCCCTGCGGATATCCGGGCGGAAATGGCATGTATGCCGCGGTCGGAGTACTAGGCACTGGTCGCACTCTCCATCTCGTAGTAGGTGCATGCAGAGGTGAAATCTGGGCATCAGCTGGCGCTGGTGGCAAAGCTGGAGTATACTCGGGTGACGAAGTCCTGGTCCGGGATGCCTGCGTGCCTCTGGAAGATGCTGGCGAAGGGCTCCCCTCAGCAACCACCTTCTGAATCAAGTCCCCCCATAAAACGACGATAACTCCCCACAGTACCTATCTCGCTGTTACAATGCCATCTAGTCAATGATAATACCCAGTTAGTCCATCTCTCCGGCATAAGGTTCATCGTTAGCTCCATCGCCTCTCTATATGTCACTCCTAAGTGGCGTACTCTCTTCCATAACTCCATGTAGTCCAATAAAGTTGCTGCGAGGTTATCCTCAGTGAAAGGAAGACGCTCCCTGAAACGTCTCACAATCCGATCCTGAGAAGCCATCTGTCACCAAAACAAATAATAAATGGTCAGTACAGGGTCACATAGAATAACTACACCACACAATCCGCCGAAGTTCCTTCGGATCCTTGCATATACTATCTTACACCAAGTCTGATTACATCTATCAGGTTTCCTATGTACATTCTGTACAACTGCATATTAGCTTGTAGTTTCTACAAGTCAACTCGTTCCCTCACTACTCAATCAAATCACAACTAAGGAAATTTTCAATTTCCACACCCCAAATCAAGTTAATGCCTTTTCAAGGCCCACAATTATTTTGTCAGTCCGATCCGTCCTAGTTATCCTTTAATTCAACTTCAAATTATATCATACTATAGCTCATTATTTATCTAGCACATCTATAACCAAAACACCAGGATTTAAAATGCTTGCAATAAATTCAATAATCACGTCAATTCATTCATACTTTCAAGAAAGGTCACCTCACCGGTGCCGAATGGAAATAATTCTCAACTTTTGAAACATTAAGTCCTTCGTAACCCATAATTTTTTTTTCAAACTTTCACAATCAAGTTTCAAAATTTCAACACTTTCAATAACTTCATCAACAACAGGTGTTAACATTCTTGCTTAACACAAACTTAGCACAAGTCAAACGCAATTCAACCTCCTTATTCCACCTAAATATTTGTTTCCTTTCAATCTTTCAAATCACTTTTAAATACTCTTAATGTTTTCAAAATATTCAAATCTTATTGAAATTGCAAGCAGGAAAACTTTTAAAACTTAAACTTTAAAACTTTAAAACATACCTCAGGTAGCGCACGATGGAGTAGGGTGTAAGCATGAGCGAACACTACACACAACATTCAAATCAAACACCTTAAGACTCGAAGTTTTTCCAAATTACTTTAAAATTTTTTAAAACTTTAAAAACTCAGCTCTGATACCACCTCTGTAACGCCCCCAACTGACCTTCCCAATTTGGGGCCACGTTACATTGATGTTTCAGGTTTTAACAAACACCGTTCGAGAATTTTTTTTTTTTAAGCGGAAGAATTCAATTTAGAAGAAAAGATAAATAAACAGTTGAAATATGTACTTCGAGTCAGTTCCACAAAACCAAGTTTAAATGTTATCAAATCAGAAGTGGGAAGGGTTAAATCAGAGAGCGGTGCAGCAGTGTGTGTAGCGTGATGGTGACATGTATATGAAGATACATGTCACAGGATCTTTTCAAAAGCCACTTCATTTCACCAGCTTACACCCCAGAACTCCCATCTTTGCTGCTTAACCTTCACGTTTTAGAAATAACGCGAGGGGCTGAGTACTGACGTACCCAATGAGAAACATGCCCAAAAACATACAATTATATAGGAAACATGCTATGCAACTCACACAAATAGACATGGGGTTTTGTTGAAAAGAACCATGCTATCTAAAACATTTTATTTTGCACGTGCTATTTATATGTTATCATATCTGTTTCAGTGTTGTAACTGGAAGTTGGCCGACTTCCAAGTTACGATGATCAGTCAGGAATGTAAACACACTCAACCTACTGTCATCTAAGTGCACTAGTCTCAGAAACCCATTTTGAGACCCGATCGTTTTAATAATAATATTCACAGGATCCAACTGGAGGACACTCAGCCTCATTCCAACAACAACAACATATGGGGTCGGTTCACCCATTTCATTATCAAAGGGGCTAACACCCTGTTCCCTAAGTGAGTTCTAGCGCAGTTATGAGAACCTGGTTCCAAACCCTTTAGTTATTCTCCCTGTCGATGGGAATCGACAGAGGACAGATATAATAGTAGAAAACATGCATAGCAGTTTCAGTTAAAATAAAACAGTTTGTACGCATTTGAAAAGAAAACACGTATTTTGGTTTTTACTGAAATAGTTTCCCACCTGATGTTTGGCTTTGGGTATAGATGTTCTGCTAACTCGAGCTTACTTTCCAACCTTCAATCTCCTACAAAAGTCAAGGTTCACCAAATTAGGACGAACGATCTAGGACAACAATACACCTAATCAATTCCAAAACCAATTCATAATCAAGACTTCCTCAATATAATCCCCTAATCTTTATCGTTCAATTCCAATTCAACATCCCTTTCTAACTCAACATCCATATTCAATCCCATATCGATTCGTATTTCATAACCAACACATCTCGAATCATATCATCATGCTCAACATGCTTCCCATATCATATATTAATCTTAGGGATTGAAAGGGTTTGAAATGGAATGAAAAATAGCTCAAAAACTAAGTTTTATACTTCAAGGTCGAAGCCCATTCCGAACGGAACTCGGGACGGACGACGAGCAAATAATTGCCCGGCCGAACTGATGGGTTTTGTATACTGAAAGCATTTATTATAATGAGTATACAACGGTTTATTTCTCCTATTTGTTAACAATCGTACATGTATGAACAAAGGTATCCTCTTGTCTCACCGATAGGGACGATCATACGGCGTGTTGTAGATCGCAGAAGACAGTATGATCACTTGACCTAGTGAGACATAAACATGATCACAGCCGAGACAGCGTATGAGGATACGTCTGTCCAGATGGCTGCGGCATTGTCGAAAGAAGTAGTCTGTCTTGGTTACTTGACATGCTGGTACGCAGAGGTGGCGTATTGATGGACCGCAGTGAGATATATTCGTCTGTCTGACATCAGCGAATAAAAGATCTCGTTATATTGATTGAGTTCAAACCCTAACGAAGGTTCAGGGGTTTGCACGGGTTGACTGTTGCTTTGACTTGCCATGGTGGAGAGCCTGAGTAACGTGCTCGTATATCCGCATCTTGGGTAACAGCAGTTCGTGTAGTACCGCCTGAGACTGAACTTAGGTAACCATATCCGAGTAATAGGATGGGGACATTCCTTGAGGAGCTCAATAACATTCATCGTGCCAAAGTCCTGTAGGCTGATTAAGTTCAGGCACGAGTGATAAGGTTTGAGTGGTACTACTCAGGAATTATAAGATATTAATTAATTGTAGTTAGAGCTTGTCAGAGGCTCCGATTAATTAATGGATGTCTGGTAACCTTAAATATGGGGATTCTCAATTAATGCAACCCGTTCTGACAGCGTGGTAATAAAGGGGTAGGTTAGTATTAATTCAGTGGTGAAAAAGAATTAATATTAATTAATTAATTGTGTCCTGGGTTGTGGACATGGGAATTGATTAATTTATAGGCCCACTTTATTATTTGCATTAGGTCCCAGGTCTGGCCCAATTAAATATGCTGAATTGAGCCCAAAGATTCCATTAGGGATAAAACCCTAGGTCTATAAATAGACAGCTCTCTCTCATAAGTTGTAACACAGTTGAAAAACACAAACCCTAGAGAGAGAGCAGTGTGGGCGCCGACTTTGGAGTTCAGGGAGGAGAATTTCGATTCTGGTACTGCCCAGAATACAGATCTACGGAGTCCTCACCAGTAGTAGATCTGAACAACATTGGGACACAGCCCTGAAGATCTAATCTGGAGAACAGATTTCTTCTTTCCCTTTCTGTTTTTCGATTTATTCTAGAAATTAGTATTCTAATTTCTGTTTCCGCAGATTAAATCGAATCGCGTGGTTGAAATGAGATTTGGAATTCAAATGCGAAAGATCGGTTCAGACTCTACGGATTTACGGTAATCTCTCAATCCACAATTTTGTATTAAATTCATAGGAGCATGCTAGGGTTTTTGAGAATAATTAATTATGGGCAATATCCATAGATCGATCCGGTTCAGTTTGGTTTTGGTGATTCGGTTCACGTTAAAAACCGTACACGAACCCAGTCCCGAGCGGGACCATCCCATACCGAATAGGATGGGGTCTTGGTTCGCACACATTGCCCGTTCGAGGCTCGTCCCGAGCAGGATGCCTCCGTCCCGTTCGGGATGAGTCGTCTTCTCTGACGAACTCGCCGGTTTCTACCCTGAAACTCGATTTTTCTCGCGATTTCTCCGACCGATCTTACATGCAATTACATAAATGAGATCCCTAGACACTCTAGAACACGAATCCAACCACCAATCACGAAAAAATGCAAGAAAAACGGAAGAGAAAGATAGCTCACCGGAGCTCCTCCACAC